>JAGDQO010000875.1:0-236655 GCA_018342035.1 Solanum appendiculatum | reverse complement strand
GTTTTGACCAATTAAATATTTAATATTTCTTTTACTTTTTTTTTTATAAAAAATGGTATGTTATTCTGCAAAGTGCAATTATTGTTAACATGGATTTTTTACTTTGTAAATACCTTTCACTTTGCCTAAGGGTTTGGTTAGGACGTATAGCAAGGTTGTTTGAAAAATTGGAAAAAGTGTAGAGAATCAGACATAAATGTTAATTGAAACTTGCAATGTTGATAAATACTAAAGAGGTGAAGGATATTTAGTGTTTATGAATTTTCAATATAGTAGTATAAAATGAGAAGGTAGAAGTAGTAAAAAAGACAACAGTAACAAACAGTAATATAGTACCTGTTCATCTTGAACGACCATATTTAGATATTTGACCTTTCTTTCTTTGCTTTCTCCTGGTCCACATATATCTACAATCTGTAACTTACAGATCCAATTTGAAGCTCGTGGAGTCAAGTCACGTATACGAATATTTTGTTGCATCTTCTGATAAAACAGCGGGAAAAATAAAAGTAAATTTATATTATAGCTTAGTAATACATTGGTAGGAAAATTGGATAGAAAGAATAAGAATAAAAGTAATAACTTACATGACATTACATTGTTGTATGCTCTATGTATAATTCATGAATTTAGGAAAACGCTTTTTTAATTATTTCATTATATACTATGTTGTAAGTGGAATGATCATCATGACTGTCTGGTATAGTAGGTCGAATTAGTATCTTTACACGGTCAGAACTCCTAGCTCGTGAAAGAGCAACATAAAGTTGACCATGTGAAAATACAGGTTCACGCAAATAAATTCCTACAAAATCTAGTGTTTGACCTTGGGCTTTATTTATAGTCATGGCAAAGCATAATCTAATTGGAAATTGTATTCTTTTAAATGGAATAGGCAATTTCTCATTTTGTGAAGATAATAATGGTATTCAAGGAATAAAAACATGTTTTCCTTTAAAATCACCACTAACAATTTTGGCACTAATAATGTGAGTTTTAAAGTCAAGGCAAATTAATCGTGTTCCATTGCATAAACCTTCAGAAGGATTTAAATTGCGTAAAAGGATAATAGGGCAATTTTGTTTTAAAATTAACTTATACGGTGGTAAACCATAAGGATTTAAAGTATGCAAGTAATCTTCATATTGACTTTGATCTTTTGGTTCTATAGTTTCGTCAATTCCAACAAATGTCATAGTATTTCCCGGGAATTTATGAATGAACATTTGATTAATTTCAGCAACAAAATCATTTTTGGTCGTTAAAATAACACGGGATGTTATAGAAGATACATCTTTGATGAGCATGTTTAAGTTTGGATGAATAGCTTTAAATAAAATGTCTAATGATTCTTTCTCATTTATAAATGGAATAAGAAAGGATTGTGGAATTTCAATTTTATCCAGGTCATTTACAGTTTCTTTTCCATCTCCAATCTTTAGCAAATATTCACAAAAGATGGGATCTGTTTTGGCACGCATATTTTGTATCAGTTTATATTTTTCAAGGTAATTCCAAATGTTAGAATTTAATAAACTTTCATTAATGAAGTCTTCTTTTTTGCCATTTTATATTACCGGCAGAGTTTGTCTAAAATCACCACCAAATACAATAACTTTTCCACCAAAGAGTGTGTTCGTATTCATAATATCTTTTAAAAATGAGTTCAAGTTTCAATAAGTATTTTTTTGGCCATTGATACTTCATCCCATATTATTAGTTTTGCATCTCGAATTAGAGAAGCAAGTGAACTTTGTTTACTAATGTTACAGGTACAATTTTCACATGTGTCAATAGGAAGTTTAAAACGTGAATGAGCAGTTCGTCCTCCAGGAAGTACAGAAGCTGCAACACCAGAAGTTGCAGTAGCTAAAGCTATAAATCCTTTAGATCGTACAGTAGCTAATAAAGCACGATATAAGTAAGTTTTGCCAGTTCCTCCCGGACCATCGATGAAGAAAGCTCCTGGTTTATTTTGGAAAATTCTACTAAGGATGGCGTTGTATGCTTTTTTTTGTTCTTTGTTTAAATGTGTATGTAACAATAGGTCCTCTGTAGTTACAATTATGTTTTGCTCTAGATGGATGTCTCTAGTTTCCTGTATTATGTTGGAAGATGTAACGGAAGAGATATTTTTTGATATGAGTTCGAATTCATTTATATTATGACCCATTGAATGTAAGATATCATTGATGTGATTTAAAACTAAACAACAAATGTCATTTGTTTGTATGTTAGGTATATTTGTAAAATCTTCGGACATAGGACATTCAAACTTCTGCCACAATTCTTTTGGATTAGCAGGGTTACAATATACTAAGAGTGTTGCAAATAAATGTCTGAGGCTATATGGCATATGATAATGAGTAGCTTCTGTCATGCATTCAAATAAGTCATTATCACAAGCAAGCAAACCTCTTTTTCCAGCTGCTTCTCTAAAGGTGTCATAATATTTTGCATTAACAGTCTTAAGATCTTTGTAAGATTTTGGCCCTCTTATGTTCATTAGCAATAGTCGAAGATAGTATCTTTCTCCTTCTGTTGGATGACAGGTGACTACACGACCAATGACGTTACCTTGCTTTCTTCGTGTCCACATTTTATCACTTGTAGACCAAACGAAATGTTCAGGGAATTCTTTGTATAATAAGTTAAGTTCAATTGCAGCTTGATTTGTTTTGTTCATTGAGAAGAATTCTGTTAACATTGTTCTTCTAATTGCAGGATTATTTAATATTGAGTTTAGATTTGTCATTGTCTTAAATGAGATAAATTGTTGTCCTTCAAGATGAAGCTGAAGATGATAAACGGCGGGAGTCATTTCACTAATAGGGAAGGCAAATAGACGCCACATAGCTTCTGGCGGTGAAATCCATCTAGCAGATCGATAATCTTTTATTTCATCTATTTCTGTATCAGAATCATTACCATGTATATGAAAAGCGATTTTATCATGTCCTTTGCAAATGTATTTGTAAATATACTTGACAGCTTTAACGTCTGAACAAACTTCAACATTTATATGACAATTAAATTTGGCTAAGAGGTATGGATTGTAAGGAACAACCCATGAATTATCTAAATATTGATTTCTAATTTTGAAATATTTACCAGTATTTCGTCTTCTGTAAATTGGGTAGGAATTCTTACCTTTAGATGTTTCATTTGCATAGGTTTGAGGATATTTAAACTTACAATGTCCTAATTTTTTCATGCATGGACTATTAGAATTTAAAATTCCACATGGACCATGCATCATATGTTTAATAACTAAAGAATGTAAATAATTATTTGTAGTGGGATCTGGTATTTCAGCACAAACCAGTCGATCATAGGCTTCAGGAGTTAATAATTTATAGTCATCGGCAAGTATGATAAGAAAATGTGCATGTGGTAGACCACGCTTTTGAAATTCTATAGTGTACATAAAAGCAGCAATTTTACCAAAGAATTTTTTCTTAACAATATCCGACTTTAATTCTTCGATCTTTGCTTTAAATATTCGAGTTATTAAATCGGGTCTACTTTGGACCTCATCAGTTGGTAACAAGAAATCCTGCATTTCTGGCCAGGAAGGATTACATGTTATAGTTAGGAAAATATCGGGTTTTCCAAATTGTTGTACTAATGCAATAGCATCCATATATCGACGGCGCATATCTCGTGGACCTCCAGTAAAGCTTGCAGGAAGGAAGGTTTTTTTCCCAATGTTTGACGTGTCTCTTTCTCCTTGTCTTAGAAGATCAACAAGTCCAGCTAAGACTTCATATCTAAATAAATCTTGATTAAATAAGAGAAAGTCTAATCTCTGTGTTTCAATTTTTATAAATTCATCCACAGAATATTGTTGGAATAATCTGCCAGAATGTAAAGTACAATTTTCTTCATCATTTCTAATTTGAAGCTTATAACAATAATACTCACGACATGAGATTGTGTTTTTCTTTTGTCTTTGTTTATGTAAAAGTTGTTCTTCAACATTAAGAAGACCATCAATTGAGCACCAATTAGATACAGCAGGAACTTTTTCATTATTGGAAGTAGAACGTTTTTTGGTCAAAATGGGTTGTCGTATTAATTTTTGAATGCCGCAGTGCCATCCATTTTCTCCATGGGGAAATAACAAAGGATATTGTAGTGAATCATAACAACCATAATAATAGTGTACCAATTGACTACTATTGGAATGAGTATATATTCTAATATGAGGAGTAGAAATAATATTATTTGATTCATCATCAACCCATATACCAGCAACTTCTGAGACACTTGGTAAATTATACGTTCGTTGATCCATTGCAGCATCACATTTAAGTGCAATATAGAAATCAGGTAAGTTTGGAATGTTTGTTAAGGATTTCAGAAACATAGAGTATGGGTTTATCTTTAGAATGTCAACCAATTTAGCAATAACTGATCGGTTAAGATTTTCAGAGAATAACATTTTGTTAACTATGTCAACATCATTGTCATAGAAGTAAATTTGTAAGTTTTTTACCTCATTATTGATAGAAACAAGACTATTTATGAAATGATACATTTGTCCTTGGACTTTAAATGTATATATGCCTTGATTTCTTTTTGCTAACTCCTTATCATATTTGACTCCAAGTGAAGTAAAGGCAAACATATTATTATATGTTCTTATGTAAGTGCGGAAATGATTGGATTCATCACTGGTTCTAAAGTAAAGACTTTTTAATGCGGCTGGTAATTCATGGGAAACTAATTTTACAGAACCATTGCTACAGCAAAAGCCGGGAGATTCATATTGAAATTTTTTGGCTGCACAAAATTTACAATTTGGAACTTTCTTTAAAAGAGAAGGAGTAGAAGGCAGTGTATTGACATTGGAAGATGTCACTCCCATTGGTTCACGCTCTGTAGAATGGAAGAACATTTTAGAAAGGAGGAAACGAAAGAAATGATTGCAAGGAATAATATGGTAATTATAAATAAACCTCTAATAATTGATTGTGGCTGATAGAAGGTAGACTCTTGATTACATGTGTTTGATGTTGATCCTGTAATATTGTATATATTAATGTATATATAAGGTAATTGTTTAATTACTATTTATGAATAACTTTAATTGGTACTCACCTATTTCATAGACACTGTTGCATTGAATTGATTGAACATGCGAGGTAGTAGCAGAAGGTTTATTTTGATTGTTTTGACAGTCAGAGTGAGGCTGTGTAAAATGGACAGCAAGAAGTATTTGGGGATGAACACGCGTTTGAGCGAAATATTCTGCGCGGCATTGTGCCAAAAGAGCCATTTTTTTCTCAGGAGGCATTTTTTGGTAAGCAATTTGATTTCTAAGTTTTTTTGCTTCTTTTTTGGCAGCGTCTATTTGTTCAATTAGGACTCCATCCATTTTGCGTTTGGTGTTAGACATCTGATGGCTAATATTGAGTAAAAAAATTTTATTTAAGGTAAAATCCTAATTTTCAATTGGAGTTCAAACAAAAAGAGTTATGTAGACAGAATGAAGAACAGAACAGTAGACCAATATAACTAAATATGTACAACATAGAAATGGAGGAACTTACGTTTGTCACGGAATAGTGTATCCTTTCTTTCCTTAGTTGGACAAATCTGAGTTCCTAACTCCTACAAGAGGTTAAGTAACCATGCACTGTATAAGTAGAGAGTAAAATTTGAACAAATATTTTATTTTTAAAATAACTCCAATCAACCAAAAAGTCAAGTGACAGTTTTAGTAAGAGTTCCACTTGAAGGAAAATGTCAAAAAATATTTGTTATCTTTCTTTGTCGAATATTCTTTTCTTTTCACGTCCGTTCTTTGGCCACTCATTTTCAACCTAATAAAGCAAAACCAGTGGAATTTTTTTTTTTGTTTAAAGGGGATTTTAACAAATTTTTAGATCTATCAAATTGTGAGCTAATATTTCATGGAAAAGAAAGATTAACAATCACAACTTTACAACTGGAAAGCAAAGTGGCACCTAAGCTCCAATCAATCATTCTCGGTGCTTTCATGAGCTTATGTTAAAGACTATATTTCCTCACCTACATTTTTCAACAACGGTATTTTTAAAACATATGAACTTGAGTATAACTAATTTCCCTTCACTGAATAACAGTCTAATTTAGTTGCCAATAATGTGATAAATTGAAAAGTTTCTATTGAATACAAACATTAGACAAATAATGTTAAATGTAATGACCACTTATTGATTGCACCTTTAATTTATATTTTGGGGTCATAATCATGTTATGTGCAGAGTTAAATGAAAAAAAAATCTTAAATCATCTTTTTCAATTTTTGCCAAGAATCAGAAGAGGAGGAACACTGCTACCTATGTATAGAAAAAGAAACTTTTAAGGCAAAATAACTTTCAACTCAGTCTACAAGTTGCTTGGTTGTCAGATTCACATTTTACAAGTTAATCGCAGAATTGCTCTAACAGATTCTCGACTTAGTGAAAATCAATGGTTTTCTATGTCCTTTTTAATAACACAGGATGGGTCAATTAATGTCTGAAACTGATAATCGAAGTGATACCTCTACAGATACTCCCATAGCCAAAAACAAACTCCTACTTTTCCTGCTACGTCAATGGGTGTTACTTTTTCATTATTTTTAATAATGTCTTCGTAGAATTTGACATCTAAAAACAAGTTAATTGAAAAGATAATGAAAATATATGCACTTGAACTATTACTTTTCCGCGAGTTTCACACGCGAACAATTAGTTGTTCTTCTTTTCTTTTTTTATTTGAACTATCACCATTAACATATCATTCTTAATAATTTTTTCACATGGTTCACACATCAACAATTTGTTCATCTTTTCTTTTCTTACCTCAACTATCACTGTATGTATTATACGGGAAATAGTAAAGACTTTTTATGTTCTTTTGAATACCATTGGACAGGTCAATTCATGTTTGAGATTGAGAATCGAACTGATTTCTCTATAAATACTCCCATAGCACATTTTATGGTTCTCTTTCAGTTTCTGAAGTTTATCTGTAATTGTTTCACCTGGGGAAATATGAATTTACCAGCAAATTGCTAGCTGCTAGGTGTCCTAGAATATGTTGTGGGAAAGTAAGTGACAAATTATTCTTTTATGTCTAGTGTGGGAAAAGTAACTAATAGAAATAATAAACATACCATGTATAATTCCACAACTGAGATTTTCGGAGAGTCCATGTAACTTTCCAACAGTTCAACTTCAGTGGGTTCAAGAGGAACCACTTATAAATTTGAAATAGTATTATGGTGGGGAAAAAATCAACCTTAATGTGATAAACAAAATTATTTATACTGAGGTTCGAAAAGGTTATATGCCTAGTAATAAAGAGTTAGAGGTGGAGTGTTTATTATTATGATGAATCTTGTCATCCTAATATTTGGATTAATGATAGTAGTATGATTTCTCAGGAATGGTGAAACAACAATACATAAGTCCTAAAGATTTGAGGAATTGTTATGAGATTAGAATATTCAGAGCTCATCAAAGAGGTTGCATTTTTGTTAGGAAGAAACCAAGAACAGAACTTTGTTGATTGAGTTCTTCTTTTCACAAGTCAGAAAGACAGAACTACATAAGTTGTTTATTATTTTTATTATATTTTGATACATGAGTTCTACTATAGTCTATTTCATTGAAGAAATTTTACGAACACCAAGAGGGCACAAGCTTTTAACATAGATTATTGTGTGTCAAAATACATAACAAAACAACTAACTCCACCATGCTATAATAAGGATTAAAAGATTGGGGAAAACTTAAACAAAGAAGCAAACAGAGAAAACCAAAAGGAAATCAAAGGGCAAAGGATTTTTCCGGATTCAACAAACCAGCCAAATTAACATTAAATTTGAACGGAAGGTAACAATTCAAATTAGCAAATAGAACATTGAATAAGGCATAAATCGAGCAAATAAAGACGAAAAGATGCACGTCCAGTAAGGATTTTTTTGAGAAAACTTCCGATTGAAAGAAAAACCCAAGAAATTAATGAATGGGAAATAGAAAACACATGAAATAAATGAGGCTGAGAAAGGAGGTGTACCTTTTTGTTCGTAGGAGCGAGTGAAATTTCGTCTCCGAATTTAGGGCACAAAATGGATCTATGTTGTTTTCCATGGAACATAAACAAAAGCTCTTAAAAATAACAAATCTGGAAATCAAAGATGCAAGCGTGGATCATTCTCATGGATGTGAGAACACGCGGCAAACTAATGGTTAGGGGGATGGTAGTAACCCAACTGCAAGCACATGAACTCGCTATACCAATAGTTGTCAGAAGTAAGGGAAAAACACGTGGCAGCTGAAGAAGGAAAAGGGAAGGGACATTACAAATGGATAACCACAAGGGAGGCTGAAAAAACTCCCTCTTATTAAGTATGATATGATAAGGGTGCTTAATACTCAATTGTTTACCCCACTTCTTTTTTTCATTTGAAACGAAAATATCTTCTAAGCGGGAAACGGGTCCATTAAAAGCTGTAAAACCCTAGATAACAATGAATTTGGCGATGGCGAAAGAGACGCCATGGATGGAATTGCAGGAAGGTATATGGGAAAACATATTACAGAGGCTTGGTGTTGTAGAGATACTGAAGACAGCACGGAAAGTGTGCAGAAAATGGAGGCAAATATGCAAGGAACCTTCAATGTGGAGAGTCATTAACATGCGGAATAATGGGAACCTCACTGAAATGAGTTACCAGTTAGAGAAAATGTGCCGACGTGCCGTTGATCGCAGCCGAGGTGAACTTATTGATATCAATTTGCAGTATTTTGCCAATGATAAGTTGCTTCACTACATAGCTGAAAGGTAATCCCCAAATTTTAAGCTTCCAGTGTGAATGTTAATTTTTTTTTGGAATATGAAAGAGTTTAGCGTGGTTGCCATAGACACTCACTTTATGATGAATTGTTACATGATCAGTTTAGTTTTATATATGCTAAACTGTGTATAAAAGTTAATCTGGAAAGGAGAACAGTTGAAAGAACTTCCTAATAGTAATTTAAACTTAAGTTGCTCGGACTCTCCCAAAATGTTGCCTAATGCACTACTTTTGAAGGATTCGACACACATCTGATGACATTTTTGAAGAATCCGAGCAACATAGATTTAAACCATCTGCCAGACTTTTTAATGACAAATAGCCATATGTTTAAGTTCGAGACGCTTCATTTTTTTGTGAGTTGCTCAACTAGAAATTCATAACCGGGTGAGAGCTGTCGGTGTGCAAAACATGTTGAGCGCTTCGCCTCGCTTAGTGTGTGCTTCAATATCGTCATCAAGGCTCTAAGTCAGAACTTTCCATTGCTAACAAGAGGCTCCTAATTTTTTTACAATTTCTTTGTTCATATATTTGTTATTCATGCGTATTATTACTGGTCTTGGACTAAACATACATATTTGCATTTTTGCTCCATTTGCAGTTTTTTTCATTAAAGCTCACCACTTTATTTGTGTTTTGCACTTAAAGCTCCAAAGGACCTTAGAGTTTTTTTTGCACTTTTCACTTTTGTGTGGTGGTACCATTTAAAAAACCTAGTCATGATTCACTTTTCATAACAATGTAGAGACTAAAGGGTTGTTTTTCTTGAATACAAGAGAAAGGGTTCATCATAAACTTCTCGAATGTTGATCTTATTTACAGAGAAGTTAAACAGAGCTCGTATACACATTTTAGGACTATTCACCTCTTGATACATGTATAGTTGACATAATCCAATGTATGTCCCATGAACTTTAAATGTTGATGTTCCTCCACAAGTAAGCTTAACTGAACATGGATTATGCATTTCTGGTAGCTCTTTGCATCAAGTTGCTTTGTCTTATCTTCCTTCTACCATACCTTGGAATATGTGAAGTGTATTTCCTGCCATCCATGGTCTTGTACATCTCTTATACTGGTCTTTGAGAATAATGTTTGTCATACAAAAGTCTTTAGTTGTAAAGTACTTTGAATTCCTAAGTTTCGTAATGCAAGAGTCTAAGTATTGGCACAAGGGCAGAACTCAGGGGAAGTACTTGAGTAAAGAAAAGGAAAGAAGATAGTAGTTACTCTGTGCTGGTGTAATATACCACAAATACAAAATATTACAGTTGAAAATAAAATGAACAAAAAATGAATAAATTATCATTAAGGTTGAGGCGCGGATGTCTCGCTCTCTTTAAGGAGATTCAAGCCTGCTGCGGCATAATCTACACCGATTCAGCAGTATCACTCTTGACTTGTTCCCTCTAGGATATAACAGCCCAACAACGTCGTACAACTCAAGCAACTCCGGATTAGTTGAAGAGTCCAAAGCTCCACATAAGAACACCTTCCTTCAACATATAAATATTCTCTTTTGTATAGTGAATATAGTTAAAGATTTAGAATATTTTCTTTGTCTCAACTCTCTCTTTCACTACACTTACCTCACTACACACTACAATATTTTTCACACTTCTCATCTTCTTTTTTTATCACAAAGGAAGAAACATCACTATTTATAGGTGAGGAATTCTTCTTTGTAATGAATAAGAAAAATGTGGATAATAATGTAGGCAAATGAATGGAGAAATTATGCTTTGGAGGTTACATGAGTTACAAGGCATAATGAGATAGAATAATGAGTGGAATTAGTGGTAGATCATGACAATAGTGGTTACAAGAGTTACACCAATATAATGACCACATTTTTGTCAATTTATACCACTAACATATACACTTAATATTTTTATTTTAATATTAAAATGCATAAACACCAACACTCTGTGAAATAGGAAACGGCCTCTAACTCATCTCAAAGAATTATTTTCATAAAGTTCCTATCTTCCAGATTGCAATAAGAAGAGACGAATCTTTATGAATTTGTTGTTGTAGTACTTCATTACTCTTTTTGTTTGTGTTGCCTCTAAAATTCCATTCCTTCTCTTACTTTCCCAACAAAAACTGCTCTTTCACTAAATCTGTCTGCGGAGAAAGCATGTCGTTTTATCTGTGTGTTTTTTTTTTGTTTCTTTTTCTCAATTTGCAAATTGTTATATCCTACTACTTCCTCCGTCCCAATTTAAGTGTCTTAGTTTGATTGGGAACAGAGTTTAAGAAATAAAGGAAGACTTTTAAATCTTGTGGTCATCAACTTGCCATGTAGGATGTTCGAATTGAAAAACTTACTAAATATACAAAGAGACTCTTTTTGGGATAGACTAAAAAGGAATGTAAGACACTTAAATTGGTACGGGGGAGTATTATATACCTTGTGCTAGTCTTCTGTACGATTGTGTTAGGTGATATTGTTTCATTGATTCATTTCTACTTTTGTTCACCAGATCAGGAAAACTGAAGAGGCTTAGTATTGCATGTTGCTATTTTAAGGTATGTGAAAGCTTGGTTGAAGCAGTTCAAAAGTTCCCAATGTTGGAGGAGTTGAGTCTGACACGCACTGCCATCACGATAGAAGGCATTGAAGCTCTTGGATGCTCTTGCCCACGGTTGAAGTCGTTTGAATTTAATAAGTCATTGTATATGGGATCAGTCGATGACTCTGATAACGAAGATGAAAGAAATGAAGAGGCTCTAGCTATTGCTAACCACCTACCTACCTTGCACCACCTTCATCTCATTGGGAACAGTATGACAAATAAAGGCCTCCAAGCTATTCTTGATAGTTGTCCTCATCTTGTATCTCTCGACTTGCGTCTGTGCAAATTTGTTAGCCTCAACAAAGTCTTGAGTAGTAGAATTTCTGGGAAGATTAAAGATGTGAAGCTCCCTCTCGAATCTCTGGAGGGTCTTGAATTTTCATTCGAGGCTTGTTGGGATGAGGATTTGTCTGATAGCATGTCCGATGATTAGTGAAGCTGTGAACTTTTTGGGTCATTGGTTTATGAACAGTTCCTTCATGTGTTTGCGGCGATAATATAGGGAATATTTTGTATTATGCATTCCCCATCCTCTTATATCAATATTTTTGTCAAAGATCTCCTTGCAACTATGTTCTTGTATGTATTGACTATGTAGTGTAATTTTTCCGTCGACTTATTGGAATGTTTGAATTTTATTTACTAGAGGTTCTCTACAATTTCTATGGACATACAGCTTGGTGACGAAAAAATATTATTTTAAAAGTATTTATATATAATTTAGACAAATATTATGGAAGGTAGGGGTGTGGGTGGTGGTGTGGGAGAATACTATCAATATAGAATGTCACTCAAACTCAACATGGACTTGCTTACTCTTTTTTTTTTTTAACTAGACAGACTTGCTTACTTTGTTGGGACTGAATTGTATCATTTTGACTCTTTTTGAACTGTTTGATTATCTTAATATCCGATAATAACAACATGTCCAGTGTAATTGCACAAGTAAAGGATAAAGTGTATGTAGATCTTTAACCCTGTAGGGACGTGGTTTACAACTAGAGCTTCACTATTGCATTGTTTTTCTAAAAATCTATGGCCATTCAATCTATATGATCAATTAGTTCTATATGATTAGTATACGTGCATGAAACAAACTCAATTCCAACACAAGCACTGTTATATATATTTATCACTGAATACAAGTTACAGTGTAGAACACACACAACAAAGTAAATAACATACTAACCAAGGAGAGATTAACATAGAAGAAGGTAACTAGAAGGGGATGAGATGCTAGAACAGAGAAAGGGAATGAGAGATAACTGACAACCAAAGCTTCGACATAAGTTGCAAAACCGTTCTTTCTAATCCCTAGACCTATTTAACAATAACTAATTGGGCCTGGATCCCAAATAAAACTCTCCAACATTTTACTCAGCCCAATAATATCCACTGGATCAGTCTTATTTACCCCGTTTAGGCCATAGGCCCTTATGGAGTCACCATGTTCACAACAATACTTCCGCCCCCAAAAAGAACCTTGTCCTCAAGGTTCATATTAGGAAACTTCAGCTGGCAACTTGGAGTAATATAAGTTTCTTGGGTGCTACAGGTGAAAACCATTAGGGACAATATCATGAATTGGTTGGCAGCTTTGAGGATTCCAGAATTGACTCCACTATTCTTGCGTAGCTTCTGAACCTTGATCACTTTGTATAAGATAACATGGCAAAGGTATATAACAATTAGAGATGTGTCCAAAAGAGTAAACCACCTAATGATGTAATTCAAACTTACTTATATCATAGTTTTGAGCTTAGTAGCTTTACTGGCATCAACATTAGGAACTCTTATTATATTTACTAACAACTCATGGATATAAGATAAAATGATCTCTCCATTGTTTCTGAGCATCAATCCCTTCTCTACAAAATGACATACTCACATAATAGGCCAAAATATAGTTATTAGTATCAAATAATAGGATGCCAAGAATATCATCAAGAGTACTACTAGGATCAAAAGAAGCTCCGGAAGTACTTGAAATATTATACAAGCAATACTGCTTAACATGATCGGATCCCTCGAAGCTAAAATTATCCACCTTGAAATACTGATGAACCATTATAGAAGCTTGCTCTCCACCAAAACTCTTCATCGCCGCTAAGCCTAGACATAATCTATGGCGTGCAACCAACTCTACCATCTCAATAACACCATAGAATGTGTAACCAGTAGGGTGCACGGCTTGAAGCTTCGCTTTATATTCACTTCTTAATTTTAACACTTTCCATTCCTGTAACATGGCAACAAGTGCAGCTGTTGCAGGCTGCATTTTACTACTGAAGTTTGCAGCGATAAGACGAGCGTTTGTCTTGGAATCAACCCCACCAATTATGACAAGCCCCTTGAAGTCGAATTCCTTTTCTATTTCAACAGATTGATCAACTTGGGCTAGGAAATTCATTAATAAAGCTGCGAAAGGTGGTTTTAGAAGTGGTCGTGGCAGCCCAGGTTGACCAGTTTTTACACCCACTTTGCTACTGGGCATTTCATTAAACAACTTGCCACCGGGATCAAATGGAAAATGTATGAACATATATGCCTGTGCATCAATCTGGCGCCATCCAAAATCAAGGGGTCACTCCTTCCCCCGAGTGAGTCGAGCACTTTATTGTCAACCAATTGTTGCGTAGCTTTCTGAGAATAAATACCAAACAACTTTTGTGCCTTGTTTACTATAACTTCAGCACCCGTTTCTGTGATCTGCAATGGATCGCCTTTTCGAACATTTGTATCTGCAATTGTCAGAACAAAAGGCAAGGGATCCTCTTTGTTGTCATCCAAATCCGAATTGGATATCTTATTTGAATCGCAGATCTCCTGTTTTGCTTGAGTTAGCAAAATTTCAGCACCCTCAGTTTTAATTTGTACTGGTGCATCCTTGTACTCACCTTTTGGTCTCATAGAATCCGGTATTTGAAGCATTGCTTCAACATCCACAACATTTTCAGTTTTCTTATCCCACTTTTCCCCAAACACCTTGTGGGCAAAGGTTTGGTTGCTGTAATCATAGCCTACATTCCAGTATTGAGGCGAGGAAGAGTTGGCCATGGTGTTCCATGAAGGAATAGTTGCAGTTCCTGCCGGACAATAGTTCACTGTGGTAAGTTGACGGAGAAAGGCTAAACGCCTGTCAGGTGCTTCCTGACTCCGAGTTCAGAATCGAATGAACAATTTTGCTACAAAATGGTCCCAATCCACAAGTTGTTTGTTTCGAAATAACCAACAATACCAATCCAAAGCTTCACCATCCAAATATAAAGAAGCTAATGACAATTTATGATTTGAAAAAATATTATCGTGAGTGAAATACTGCTCTACCTGAAATACCCATGTCGCAGGGTCATCACCGCTGAATCTGGATATTTTCACAGACTCATGTTCCATGGATGAACGTGAACAAAGGGGAAATCGAGGTGTGGTTGGAGACATCTTCCCTAGCACCTCTTGTAACATACATCGAATCTCAGCAATATCTTTAGACCATGAATCCTTCACGACCTTAATTGAATTGTCAATAGTTCGAAATATTTGGTCCTCCATTGAAGACCTCTGGATGAAAGCACCAATGAAACAAACTCGATTCCAACACAAGCACTGTTATATATATTTATCGTTGAATACAAGTTACAGTGTAGAACACGCACAACAAAGTAAATAACATACTAACTAAGGAGAGTTTAACATAGAAGAAGGTAACTAGAAGGGGATGAGATGCTAGAACAGAGAAAGGGGATGAGAGATAACAGACAACCAAAGCTTCGACATAATTTGCATAACCGTTCTTTCTAATCCCTAGACCTATTTAACAATAACTAATTGGGCCTGGATCCCAAATAAAACTCTCCAACATTTTACTCAGCCCAATAATATCCACTGGATCAGTCTTATTTACCCCGTTTAGGCCATAGGCCCTTATGGAGTCACCATGGTTCACAACAGTGCAACTCATTTCAACAGAGGTAATAAATAAGGAAAAAGATATTTATTTTCGAGTGCTATAGAACAATTGATATTTTAGTAAGTGTGTGTATCTGCGATAAGGCAAATTATATATATAATATTGACCAAAGTTAGTACCAAAGAAATAATATGTTCTAATCCTAGAGAATATAAATTACACAGCTTTCCTTGAAACAAGATCAATGCAAAATCGCCACCCGCGTAGTTGCAATGACTATTTATTTCAACTGTTTTAGCCCGAATCAATTGCAACCCAAATCACTGTTTCCATGCGTAGCTTTATATATAGATATAGATATAAATATATGAAATAAAACATCATTTAACACAATATTACTATTACAAACTTCCCAATTTAAGAAATCAAATTCATTTAATCATATTCATGTTTGTCATTTAATACCCAAGTCTAATGAACAATTCAAACAAAATCAACTTCCAAGCGATAAAAATAGAGGAGTTTGAAACAACAGTTAATGTTTGTAACTGAAACAACCTTTCAAATAATTCATTCCACTGGTAATGTGCCAAGAATAACATCACCTTCCTTGGTCCAAAATGCATCCACGCTGCGAAAGAGCGTATGCAGTTGTAGTTTCATTGATGTAACTTGGATAAAAGAAACAAGGAAGAATGATTGTTGTATCTTGATCTACAAAGAAGCGTCAGTTCCATATCTTGATCCATTGGTCATCACTCACTGAAGCTACGATTCCTTTCGAAGGTGAATCTACCAATGAAGTAATTATACCAGAATGTGCACTATATGGACGAGTTATGTTTCTCTGGAAGAATGGATTCCACACCTCCAAGAACTGCAACAACATTTGACAGGTATCAGATAAAGAGGTAAAAGGAGGGGGAAAAAATCAAGGACTATACATGTGAATAAACTTCAGATCTGACACGACAACTACTCAGTTTGGAGTTCTAATAGTCGTAATTTCCCTCAACAGAGAAGTTATGAAGCATTGCAAAATCATCAAACACGAGTACGGAAGAAAAAATATTCAAATGAAATCAATATGCAATCAACATTTTCTTTATTGAGATTAAAAAAATAGCAAGAATAACAACAATACTCTCGGAAGAAAACCTCATATCAAAATGAGCATCACAAGACATATTATTATGACACCATAATGCAAACTTGCAGACGTTGCATATTCTTACCCTCCTATTATTCCTTTTTTATTTCTTAGGGTTTGGCTGACAAAGAGAAAAGTTCTGTATTTCTTTTCTTATTTTTACGGAATGGTTCAATATCTAAGCATCCTAAGTTATATTTGTTGTTTTTTGCAAATATATATAACCATTAATTGAGTCAAGTCTACAAAGAACTTATGTATGAACTCAAACCCTTATCAGAAAATGTCCAAATTGTGGGAAGCATACCTTATCAGAACCAATCACCAACCCTAGAGGGTGCCCAGTGTGGAAAGTGCATGACTGGAACTTATTTCCACTAGAGTACAATTCATATAAACACTTTCCGTCACTAACAGACCATATCCGCGCACTATCTTCACTCACGGATGCCAGGTAGCTCCCACTCATCTCCCAGCAGATTGAATGGATGTCTTTGACGTGTCCCTATAAATCAAAGAAAACGAAACCACATTGATATGATATAGTTACGCAACTAATAAGATATATAAAACAAAAGCTTGATAAACGATCAAGAATAAGCATCTTACTTGTAATTTTTTTTGGATCTTGTTAGTCTCTACATCAAAAATATTTATAATATTTCCAGTAGAGCTAGCCAAAAAGTCCCCAAGATGAGGTTGAAATCTAACTTGACTAATACCTCCCTGCATTTGTACCAAGTGCTAATCAATACATTTTTTCATGAATGAATTTAGTTAATACTCAATAAACCACTCTATTTAGAACACCGTACAATGTGTTGTTGAATGTGATACATATGTTTGTTCAAATAGCATTACGAAACCCTTTTATTTCCTAATCTATCCTTTTGTATGTGTGGTCAAATGATGACCCACTACTGATCTTTTGAAAACCTTGAAATTTCTTGGAATTACTAAGAAAAAATAATTCCTACAACCAAATGCAAGAATTCAAGAAAAAACACATTCAACAATGATTTGAATTGGATAATTAAGTAATCTCCAAATAGAAATGGAAACAGAAAAAACAGCTAACTATCAAAGTATGGAGCCTTCGTATGTCATATAGAGATGCCTTTTTATCAACATCTAAAGAAGAAGAAGAAAATAGAGACACCAACCTTAAAATTGAGTTTGCAATCACCGCTATTGACATCCCACAATCTAATCTCATCATTGCTATCACAAGAACTGAGGAGACCCAACGTTGTTGGATGAAAATCTATTGACATCACATGCCCACCATGGCCAACAAGGTTTTGGTAAGGATTGCTTCGCTGGATAACAAAATGGTGAAACATGTACCGTATCATGGTTATAATAGACACAGATCAAAAGTAAGCAATTCAAGTGATTATACAGTAATCCTTATGAGAAATCCTGATTATCACTAGAAAATAAAAAAGATTCTAAAGGTCTAAAGATGTTTTGGTAACAGGCAAGTCCCTCAAATATTGAATCAAATGAAATGTATGTATTATAAACAACATAATATTATGATGTTGATATTTGATATAATTGAGACAAGTGTGTTGGTGTTTTTTTAAAAATGGGGCAGCAAAAAGTATTGATTGAAATATCTCTCAATGGATTGAAATGGCTTTCAATAATTTTATCAAGCATTGAGGGACTTTAAATAGCCAACATAAAAAACATAATCTGCATAATTTGAAATTTAAAACAACCTAAAATATCTCAACAATTCAAACAGCCTAACTAAAATTCAAAATTCAAATTCATTTTAAAGTAAACAATTTATTTTGCTAAAAACTACCGCATTAAATAAAAGCAAACTTCAACAAAATGTTTTGAGTATTCTCACTACTGAAATAAAGAATGGGACAATAAATGTCACATGGAAAATGGTATGAGCAGCTATATATATATATTCTCATTTAAGTACAAGCAAAAGAATCGGGACAATATTAGCACAGAAATAAGAAGAAATAATGTGGACCAAGAACAAGAAAATCATAGAACTAATGAATATATATCCTGGTGATTTGAATCTGTGCTGACTGCTACTTGTGAGCCATTACAACTTAAAAGAAAAGTAACTGAAAGACTCATTTGACAAAGGATCTGCAATGGAAACTAGAGGTAGTACCTTGGTTGCATCCCATATCTTCACAGTTCTGTCAAACGAAGATGTTGCAAACACTGTTGAGTTTGGTGTAAAACGGACATCTGTGACGTGATGAGCATGACCTTGTACCCTACAAGCTTTGTTATTTCCAAACTCCCAAATCAAAACCTAACATAGATCACAGTACAAGTTCGTTAATGGGAGAAGTTGAGACAATCACTCTTCCATCTGACCAACTAGAATCCTGTTGAAGATTAATAAGACAAACCTTCCCGTTGTCTCCACCGGTAGCCACCAACTCTCCTTTTGAATTAAAGTGGCAACATAGTAGCTTGCTCATTTTTGTGTCAAGGTTACTAATCTCTTTAAAAGAGTTGTCTGCAAAGCAATATGAAATAAATTATCCTTTGTGGCCGATTGGGTTCTCAATATGACATTAGATGCACAACCTAACAAGGTGAGTATAGAGCCTTACAACAGGTGACACCAGTTATGTACAGTCCTTGTGGAGGATTAACTATTTCTGTCAACAGTCAATTATCTAAATTGCAACATTTTTAATATTAATTTTCTTAGGAACTATTAAACTTGTTGTCCCCTACCTTTCTGTGGAGTAGCAAATTTTTTCATCCCTGCATCGATTGAGCTACTTGCACCGACCAGACCATCATCTCCTTGGTAATAGCAGCTTATAGTTTTATCCTTTGCAACATCAGTGACAGTAGCTTTTTTGCAAACCTACAACTCAGGAAAATATTAAATGAGCAACGATGAAGTAGATGAAGAATAGATTGACATTCCATACGCATTCGTCCAAGTGACTATTAGGGTGACAGAGGCAAGAACAAACTAGGAAAGGGAAGTCCAATCCCAAAAAAGATGATGTCTACCAGCGACAGAGTGAAACCGAATCACCAGCATATGAAAGGCTTAAGAAGTAGATGCAGAAAAATGATCTTACGGGTGCCAAAGAACTCAATCTAGCTTTCCTCTTTTTGCCACTCTAATACAAAACACAGGTAGAAATTAGAAGCCAAACAGGGGCACATGTTTCCTCAATTCTGGCAGTGCTAAAATATAGCTGAAATTTGATGACATTCAAATAAAATCAGTTACTTGCGACAGCCTTTGTGATCTAAGACGTACCTTATTTGAAAACTGCAGTCCCAGCTGGTTTATTTTCTCCTGCACTACAGGTTGCTTTCCAGATCTTCTCTTAAGTCCTCCAATAGGAGCTAACTTTTGTTGGTTAGTTGGTAAAAACTCTGGGGTTCTTTGATCTGTATCATCAAGTATCTGTTCAATACCAGAAGAAAAAAGATGAAAAAGTAAGGCAGGAAAAAAATCTTGTTCACATCAGTATAGTAGGGTAAACCTATATTTTGTCCCTCAATCTGTTGATTACTGGACTATGCAATAATGCAAATACTTTGAAATTTTTCTCTTTTTTTCTTTCTTCTACATAGGTTTCTCCTTTTAAAGTAGAGTTTTAAGTTACAGTTCTTATTTTACTACTAATAACTTGTTGTACAAGGTTTTACGAAGAGATTTCAACAACCAGAAAATTCTAAAAACCAAACTAATGGTCTTCATGGCTAAAATAATTGCAGTATGCTACAATCCCTAGGAGCGAAATAGTAACTTGAGTATTCAACTTACTCCTGCATCTATTCCACTTGAGTCAGCTTGAATGAACATACGAAAGAAATCAACAGTACTTGCACAGGCAGGAAGTTTGAGCTTATATGTACTATGTACTACTACATCCTATTGTGGAAAGGATGTAGTTCTCAAAAACTGTTCCTTTTTAATTGGCACTATTACATTGGGATATACAACTTGATGGCTAATGACGGTGAATTGAACCAACTCCCAGGGTTGAATATGAAAGGAATGAACTAACTAAAAGCTGACCCGAACCTAAAGGTCCTAAACAGTACCATAATGGACTTTACATTTCTATTAACACAAAAGTTCAAGGTACTCACAACAGATGGCCATCCTTGATGAGATGCTTGTTGGAGAGATCTGTTGTTCTCTGCAGGAACAACAATGCAAAAAGATGATCAAAAGGAAATTTAAATTTAAAAAAGAAAGATAAGGTGATCTACGGGTACAAAGAATAAGAAGATCAAAAGGAAATTTAACATTTTAAAAAGAAAGATAAGGAGATCAAAAGTGCATAAAATGCCAACAGAACCTGATGAAACATTGTACAATATATAAAAAACAGATAGGCATCAATTCCGAGCTACTTGGGCACATTGTAAAATTTAATGGTAAAAATTATTTGAAATTCATCTATCTGATCACAACACGAATTTCTCATGGTGCTTTTTCTAAAGATAACATGTAACGAATAGCACTCATCAAACTGATTATTTTGCTGAATCTAAGTCTTAAAGATTGTCTGTTTATTTCATACTTCCTTCCATGTTAGTTTTCCTAGTGTATTTTGCAGTGAAAATTGCCAATTTATAATGAATCGAACTTCAAAATGGAACTGGAACTAGAACTAAGAAATTACAGTGATTAAATCTTGGTCAGCAATTCAATGGAAATTAATTGCACATACAGAGTTTCATCTTCAAAAAACTTGAAAGATAAAAAGATGCGAAGGGAAAGGACCTTGTATCAAAGTTCTATTTTAGAAAAGCATCCGCTGCATACTTGCTTTGGTGGATCTTATTCCTAAGTTGTCATATGTTCATCCTTTTCTTACTTTCAATCTACAACATGCATCTTTACCCAAATGGGGAAGTGTGTCATATACAATCTTAGTTGTAAGAATTTTACTAAAGGTAATCTCTCACTAGCCATTGGCATAATCGCCAAGAGAATGGGAGTCAACGATAGATATCACAGGTGCAGTTTCATCAAGTTGCGCTCATATATCAAACTAGCATCAAACAGGAGTAGAGCTCAATTCGAATATATGTACAAGATCAAACAGAAATCAATATAGTAACAAGCGACTTTACAACCTTGAAATTGAGTATAATACACATATACTAGTATAATAAATTTGTATCTTAGAATCAAATCGAAAAGTATACAGCAACATACCCAGTGAAATCCCACAAGTGGTTTCTGGGAAGGGTAGAGTGTACACAGACCTTACCACTACCTCGTTTCCAGAGTAAAAATATTTTTATATTAATAAATATATAATTTTTTTGTTTTCTATAAGTGTAATACTAAATAAAACTCTTAGTACACTTTATACTTGTGTCAAAATAATTATTTTCAACAACATTAGTTGGCCTTAAGGTTACACATGCCAAAATTGATAAACATGCGAAGGTTGAGTTAGTCGAGTTGTATGTACAAACAAATGTGGCTCGCTTAATATCTCTAATTAGTTGAACAACTAAGTATTATCCGATAAATAAGTAACAAGAGCAACCTTAGACCCATGCAAGCCACATTTATGAACCTATACCACATGTCATTTCCATTCGAAATGGTGTTCGTGTGGCCTGGCTAGGTTAGGAAGAGAATCACAAAGAAACAACTATTATTCGAGAATCTTTTTCTATGTTAGCTAGTTGGGCAGGTTGTCATCTAGTAGTCCCCATTTAGACATATTGAATTGGTGATACTTGTATGTAGCCAATCACATAGCTCTACATGAGACCCTTTCAAAGGCTAAAACGCAGTCATCAATCCATCATCCTCATTCCTTTCCTTTGATGTGAACTTGAACAATGGTAATTCAAAGATGCACCAAGGTCATCACTTTTTTTTGAGGAGGTTGAACATCCCTACATGTTTCGTATGGGGCAAGAAGGTGGCGCCCATGTGCTATAGAAGCACTTGTTTAAAGAACCGCAATGAACATCATACTAGTGATTCATTTTATTGGGACAGTGTGCTATAAGCCCAATTGTGTGATCAAGGTTAAGAAACCCAATTGGAAAACTATGTTGGTTAGACAATATATGGAAAATAATTAAGATATTACCACATATAGTCTAGGTAATACTCCTATCAAGGTAGCCCATGACTCATGAATATATCATTCTAAGTGACACCTTACCAATTTATCATTCTAGAGAAACACCATGCTCCTTACTTTCTCAAAAAACAAAGTAACACCATGTTCCATAAACTTGTATATAATAATAGTTACACCACGACACATTGATTGAATCAACCTAAAGTTGGCTATTTAATATACTTCTTCTTATAATTGTATAGTAACTTTAAAGTTCATCGCTTAGCCTTAGGTATTGAAAGTTTTAGTTCTAGAATAGGTATGAGTATTGAAGGAAGGAGAATTAACCAAAGGTGTGAGTATGAAGAGTGAAGACCTTCTATTCTATATTTTAAGATCACTACATGTTCTCAAAAATTCAAACCTACAAACTTGCTCTCCTCCAAAAACCCTATTCCCCAAGCCCTAATAACATTAGTCGCTTCCTTGAGCTTGCATTCCAAGTTAGAATTCCTTGGAGAAGGAGAAAGCTATTTAGGCAGATTCAAGTTTGTTGAAGTGTGACCATCTCATTTAAAAGTTTAAACTGTTAACGAGAGCACACTTTTATATACTTAATTATATTCTCAGCACGACCCCTTACCTGTGGACCTGATTCTTTTTCATGAGCCAAGCACGTGAAATTTCTCTTTGATAATGGGTTGCAGCGAAACTCGATATCAGGACCTTTGCGTGCTCCGATTACTATGTTCAAATATGTAACTATCTCATCTAAAAGCTTAAGTTGTTTCAGAGAGCACACTTTTATTTACTTAATTATATTCTCAACAGAGCTGACACAACTAGGTAGTTCAGTTCAAAAGTGACTACAGTACACTTTAGGAGGCAGGCTAATTATAATCAACTCTGCGCTAGATTCATTGTCAACCTATGTGATGTCCCTCTTTCCTATGCCTGCTAAGTACTCAAAGTTCTAGACAAATTAAGAAGAAACTTCCTATGGCATGGCAACAAGGAGCATAAGGGTTTCAACCCGGTGAAACAGAACATAGTGCAACAGAGCAAGGAGCATAGAGGAATGGGGTTTAGAAACCTGAAGCTACAAAATAGCAGCCTGCTCAAGAAATGGTTGTGGAGATATGCTGAGGACAGACCAGCCCTGTGAAAGAATGAAATACAGCAGAAGTACGGACAAAATGGACAATGCATTGATGAATTCACTGACACCAGCGGAGTTGGACTATGGAGGACTATCAGGTCCCTTTGGACCAACCTTGGGAAGGACCTTATGGAGCAAAGTAATCAGAGCCAAATATGACGAGAGTGACAACTAAATAACTAAAGAGGTCACCACACCCTATGGTGCGAGTCTGTGGAGATCCATTAGTGTTATGGAATGAACTCAAACCAAACACTAAGATCAAAGTGGTAGATGGTGGAAGAATTGATTTTTGGAAGGATGAATGGCACAAGGCTGGCATCATGGAACTTTTATTACCAGATATCCATAACCTGGTACTTCAATCACATAACAATTGCAGAGTTATGATCCCCTCAAGGTTGGAATTTTACTTTTAAAAGACATCTAAATGACTAGAAAATTCAGAGTGTGTGTGACTTTTTCAGCACAATTGAGCACTTTGGAGGTTTGGAGATTGGACAAGACATCCTAATCTGGCAAGGTACTAAAGAAGGTGCTAACAAAGTAGGTGCTGAATACTGAAAGCTAAATCATCCCATTCAGATGCCAAGAAACTAGCCTTGAAAGAACATCTGAAAAGTTCAGATACCTCTTAAGGTTTCCTGTTTTGTGTGGTTGTTGGCTACAGAAGCAGTTCTTACACAAGATAATTTAATGAAGAGGAGAATTCAGCTGTCCTGGGTGTTTCTTTTAAGGTGAAACTGCTGAGACAGTTAACCATCTCTTCCTGCGCTGCATGGTTATAAATCAGCTACGGAGATTGTTCCTGAATCTTAAGAAAATCTCATGGTCCATGCCTGGGAGAGTCACAGAAGCTCTTCTGAGCTGGAAGGAAGCAGGTACACAGGCAAAGGATAGGAAAAGATGGAGAATTGTCCCAGCTAGTATCTGGTGGACAATTTGGAAGGAGAGGAACCTTAGATGCTATGAGAGTATAGAGAATAGTATGGAGAAAGTCAAGCTGAATTGTATTCTGACATTATATTTTTGGTGTAACCAGTTGTATTCCAATGATATTGTCTCTATCATGGATGTTTTAGATTCTCTCTAGTCATAGACAGTAGATCATAGAATACTCTTTTATATATACATACAGACGCAGTAACCATTGCCCCCAAAAAATAAAAAAACTTCACACTTTCAAAGATGGTTAAAAGGGAAAGAGAAAGAATTCCTAACTGGACGTCCAAACTGACAACTATTAGAGTCGTAGACATAATTTGAGCTTTTAAGTGGACCTTGGTGAAATTAGAAGGACCTCGATTAAATGATTATTGACCACTCACATATGAGTAAACTTTGAAATAAGTTACCTTGACTGGAAAATACTTGATAAAAATGTAGTACTCAATCAAGGCTAAGAACAAAGGCATTTAAACAGAGTATGATGGCTTCAGGATGAGCTTCATTATCTGAGCTTGTTTGGAAGAGAGTGTTAAGAAGTCCCACATTGGTAGAGGGATGGGAATTTGATCTCCTTATATGGACTTGAACAAACCTCCCCTCATGAGCTAGCTTTTGGGGTTGAGTTAGGCTCAAGTGTCATATCTATACATGGTATCAAAGCCAAGCCCATCCCAATTTGTTGTTCATCGATGTTGGATCCCCATTTTGTAAGTGTTCACACTCCAGCTGAGGTCTGGGAGTGCAGGAGAGTGTTCAGAAGTCCCACATCGGTAGAGGGATGGGAATTTAGTCTCCTTATATGGACTTGGACAAACCTCCCCTCATGAGCTAGCTTTTGGGATTGAGTGAGACCCTGGTGTCATATCTTTACAAAGAGATCAGCTACATGACAATATATGAAGGATGGATATTATGAGACAAGTTTCTGTTTGGATCAGGCCCCAAGTTGAGAAGTCTTGGGAGGTAGTATGTACAGCATATAACTAGTCAAGGTGCGCGCAAACTAACCAAACAGTCTTAAAAAAAGAGTTGAGAAGTCTTCGGCAGTTCTTAAACCATTTTTGCAGTTTTGTGAGATATCATGAGACTGTGAAGGACCTTAAAAGGTCAAGCTTCCCATTTAGGTGGATCCTTCCCTTTTCTTTGCTGATAAGGCCTTACTGGCTCTTTACAACTGACAAACAGGCAGTGAAGTGACAATACAGAATAGAAGGTATCAGTGTAAAAACTTCCTGATGGAATTTGACCTTTGGTTGAGAGCTTAAAATAGAAAAGACTGGTAACCTTTAGGGAATTCAAGGGGAGCTAAATTGTGATCTTCTTCCCTTTTACCAACTAATAAGTCTCCCTCCTAAGTCCTATCCACCTTAAGATGTCCAATAAGCAACAAGGTATTCCCCATTCCTTAAAATGTCATTACTCTTATTTAATTTTCATTTCAATTGAATTTTGAATTTAAGAAACTTCCTCATCATATACATTCTGATCCAGGAAACAACTCATCCAAAAAGATCTAAGACAAATCACTAATCCGAATAAATATATCCCATCTGTTAACGGTTACTTAGAGCCACAAATGGTCCATTTTCCTAACTTGACCGTGAGGAATCTTAACCTTTAGAAGTTTAACTAAAAGACTGACCATGCACTGCATTCGCTTCATCTTTTCTATCAAGCAATATTACAAACCTCCTAATAGAATCATTATTACCTGATGTGGACCATATCACAATTTTTACTTTTCTATGTCCCAATGTGGATTTACCGTCATAATAATCTATAAAGAATACTTTAAGAGTTCAACTTAATTTATTGGACAACCCAACAAGGACAAATTGTATTGTTGCAATGTTATCACCATCAGTGTTAGAGCTTCAATCATTAGTTCTAGATGTAAGTCTATTGCTTCAAACCTAAGCTTCATGCTCCTGATGCCTAAATCCACCAATGTGCCATTACTTTATGGGTAAAAGCTAAATACTCAAGAACACATTCAAATAGTTGTGGTACATTTGACCTGTGCACTGCAATAGTATTGCGTCCCTTTTCCACCAATAGCAAAGGCAAAAACAACCTCCTGAAGAGATTTTTCTCCTAAATCTCTTTTTGATTCAGAAAATAACAACAAGCATTTAATAAACTGGGAGAAAGCAATCAATATCACTGAATAGTGAATACTCCTTTAATACCTTTTGAAATGTTTGTATCAGAAGCTATCCAAAACAATACACTCAGGGGGTACTCATGGATGAAATTGGTATTACAAGAGCATCAAAGGCTCACTCAATATTATCATGAAGTAACAAATTATTCATGTCTCTTCATCATTTCAAGGATAATAGGTGATCCCTCCCTCTTCGCACGACTTTCTTTCCTATATATACTAAGTATAGAAGTTTTCTCAAAATATCAGCATCTATATTTGGAAGGAGAATTTGATGTATTCAGGAGCAGTTGGTTGAAAATCCTGATATCAAGAGCTGCTGAGCATCTGTTATTAGTTTCCTACTAAAACAGAGGAATGTTTAATTTATTCTGGAGGGACTGATAGCTAACAAATAGATCAGCAAATCCTAGTTAACGGGTTCAGGTATCAGCAAAAACAAAACAATCTTAATCTGATTACATGTGCATCTTTCAACAATGCAATTCTTCTTTTCAATTTGAAAATGACCAAGATATTCAGTATCTGATCAGACCCTATCTTAGTATATAAAGATAATCCATTTAAGTTGGAGAATCAAATGCAAACCAGAAATACTATTTTGATGTTTATGGTAGACATACACAATAATCTTTAAAAAAATAAAATTATAATGTGCTACACATTATAAGCGAGCACTCTTCAATATATATATAAAGTATTTGCAGACTATATTAATGTTGAAACAGCCAACGTTACCAAAGCAAAAGACAAAAATTTACAAACTAAATGCAAAATATTTAAAGTTAAATAACAAACAGACCTGAATCATAAAGTTCCAGTGAAGCAGGCAAAGCGTTTGCAGGGGCATGAATACTTGGTTCCATTAGCATAGGTCCTCCCAAGTCTATGCCAGATCTATCATCCTGAAAGAATAAAAACTTGTCAAAAAATTTCAACTAATTATTCATTAAAAAAGTTTGCAAATGTGTGAGGAAATGTAAACATACTCTTGCATTCCGCTTCGGAGGTGCAGTTGACATTTGCTGCATTTGATAGCTGATGGACATGAACATACAACAAACAAAATTAGAAGATTCTGATATGCCAACTCCAAAATCAAAGTAATAGTGGTTTCATATACAAAATACAAAACATGTTTGGACTATCTAGATAATGTGAAAAATTTATCTCATAGTATAGGCCACGTTTGCAAGGAACTCTTGAAATTTCTTATCTCAGAAGGTTACTAAAAGCAACACACAGACAGAATAAGAACGTGATTTTGGTCAATTTTCTTTTGTTGCTTAGCAGCTTAAGACAATTATATTATACCAATTAAGGAGAACAAAGTACACATCACATCAAGCGCTCAACCATTGTCCTTCTTAAAGTAACTACGCAGACATTGTATTAAAATGTGGCAAAAATGATCAGTTTAACAAAAAACATAACATGGTATTACCCAGAATTGCTTGCAAACGGAAGCTTTCCACCCATTTCACCCATCTCAGGAAACTGTAAGCCTGATGTCATGTCTCTTTGAGAAGACGAATCTAGTAATGCATAATTGGTATCAAAAGATGACAACAAATTTAGAAATTCAGCATCCATAAAGTCAGGACCAATGGATTCCACCACAGGAGAGGATGTCATCAAAAGAGGTGACGACATCACAGGCATCACATTAGAGATGTTTGCTTCTGTAAGATCAGAGGCATTAGATTGATGCAAACAGTTATCAGCCACAATGTTTTCCACAGTCTGTGAGACCTGAGAATTTAAAAATCAAGCACTTAGTTAGCAATTATTTCATATCAGTTAAACATGAACAAGGCATAGAAAAGGTCCATAGGTAACACCTTATCGAAGGAATCAGTGGCCAATACAGCATCGTCAGGGAACCTAGATCTGTATGCTTCATAAAATTTACCCCACCAAACTTGCAGAAATGCTTCATGGGGAGAATTAATGGCTGAAACGAACCACAAAATCAAAAATCATTACTTCAAAGTTCAATATCACATTATCAAATCACTTTAACTCAATTAAACATATCTCTCTAAGATAGTAAAGGACAGTTAATACAGTAAAAACATCCAACACTAGGTAACTACGATGTATCACATCAGTCAAAGAGAATGACCTCAATTTATCAACCAAATTTCAACATGATCAACAATCTACCATATGGTCATATGTAAAAATTACCAAACAAATTAAGCATAACAATTTTATGACCCTTTAAGGTAAACAATAACCATTTCTAAAACACCTCTTAATTCATTAAATGATCAATTTTTAGCATCTGATTAAGAGAGAATTCATTAAAAAGAGTTACTTACCAACACGATTTTGATTAGCCTGAATTGCATTGGAGAATGCCTCACCAGCCTGATGGAAACCTCTATTAGACATGTAATCGAGAATTACACGGTCAAGTCTGAAAAAACACAAGCAAATAAATCAAGAAGCATGATTAAAAATAATCAAACAAAGGGGAAAAATCGCATACAACAAAAATCAAAAGAAAAGTAGACAAGCAGAGATTATCAAGTATAATAATCATTAAAAATGTAAGTTAAAATAACACTGAGGGGTAGTAGCTTTTGCTATAAATAAATGAAGATCTATCATGTAAAAAACTTACAAGAGTTGAGCCTCCGAACTGGTCATGATTACCAAAAGCAAACCCTTAATTAACCACGGAAAAGAGGAGGAAAGGAGATTTGGGCATGAACAATTGGGAAAGATGAAGACTCTTAAGAACAAAAATCCCACTTAGATTACACACAGAAGAATGCATATGCATATATATATATATATAAAAAATAAAAAAAATTAAAAGCATGAAAGCCCTTAGCAAAATGTCGTTTGTCTTTTTTACCCTTTTAAAATAGTGTTCACACTAGACAGAATAGTTATTTAATTATTTTCCTGATATTTAGGCTTAATAACTTCCCTACTAACTAGGAATAGTCATTTAATAAACTCAAATTGATTCCCTAATATTTAAGACTTTGAAATCAATTAAACCCATACAAAAATCTTTCCTTGTTTGAACTATTGTAAGAAAATCCCTAGTATTTTTTTTTGATAAAGGTAAAGTTGTATTCCTCAGCAATGCGGGTATGCTGGCAACCATCAAAAAATTACAATGCAAGTAATCATAATTACACAGAGCCTAGGAAATCTACTAACTGTTCTACCTCATCTATACCCTGTTCTTTACACCAAAAATATGAAGTATTAATGCAGTTTTCTTTTACTTTCTGCATTGGATTAGTAATACTCTATAAACATCTATTATTTCTTTCCTTCCAGACTGACCACCATATGCAAGAAGGGACTATGCTCCACCATTTTTTCTGTTTTTAAATCCCACCTCTCCTCTTCCAGCAGGTTAGAAGACCTGCAGAATGCTCAGGCATCACCCATGATTTTTGGATAAGATTGAGAAACATATCCCACACCTGAGAAGTCACTCTATAATGAAGAAACAGATGCCTATTTGTTTCCTATCTTGAGACAATCTCAAAACCTCACTTTTTCAGTTTTTCCTGAGTCAGACATGCTCTTCTACATACCTACCATGTGAAACACTTGATCTTGGTAGGGATATTAGATTTCCATATTTGCTTTGAAGGTCCAAAGATGCTTCCAGGTTGTGAGGATAGATTTCTTCTATACAACCTTCCAACTGAAAATTTTTCATCCCTATCATGTCTCCATCTGATTGTATCAGGGCTGGTATTTAAACTAGAGAAATCATTCAATCTTTGCAGTAAGCTAGCCACTCTCTCAACCCCCCAGTCATTTAGAAGCCTCCTAAATATGATATTCCATCCTTGGTTAGTCCAAGTCTCAGCAATAGATGCTTCAGTGCTGTCACAGAAAGAGAATAAATCTGGAAAATCCTCCATGAGTGAGTTCTGGAAAATTCATTTGTCTTTTCAGAATAGAATTCTAGTCCCTTCACCCACCTTATAACCTATGCTCCCGGATAATTTCGGCCACAAATTCCTGATAGTCCTCCAAACTGAGACCTCATAAGTGTTAGTCACAGTATTGGTTGTCCATTTCAGTCTGTCCATATTTGCTAATAATAACACCCTTCCAAAGAGCATGATCCTCTTTACCAAACCTCCACAACCATTTTGATAATAGAAATCTCTTTTGCAGCCTTAAATTCTTAATGCCCAGCCCACCAGATTTCTTACTGAGTTGCACAGCTTGCCATTTGACCAGGTGAATGCCCTTTCCTTCCTTGTTACCGAACCAGAGGAAATTCCTCCTTAATTATCCAATCTCTCCCCCACTTTAGCAAGTAGGGGGAATAGAGACATAACATAAGTTGGTAGGGCATCCAGGACTGCATTGATCAATGTTATTCTTCCTCCCAAGGATAGATATTGTGTCTTCCAGGTGGCTAATTTTTTCTCTGTCTTCTCCTCTATTCCATCCCATATCTCTAACTCCTTGTGGTTGTTAGCTAGTGGATCCCCAGATATGTAGTGGGCATATTTACTATTTTGCAGCTCAAAATTTTCCTCAGTTCTTATACAATCTTACCAAATGATCAAACCATAGTTAATAAACAAAATATCATAATATCCTAAGGCGTCACATTTATAAACTGCATATCTCCATGTTCCTTTTATAAATAAATGTTTGTGATTACTAACTTCAAAATACACATAATTTTATAAAGATTCACTAGTCAACAATAGTAGTAATTAGTTATTCTTTAATATAATCATTTTACATGGTACGGACAATCTCTTCACGCTGAACATGACTCTTTTTTTGTAAAATTTAAAATGATGGGTCTTTTTTTTTACAAAATATAAACATATGGGTCAAGTTTTTACATTTAAAAGAATTTGAAATCATGATTGGGAATTACAAATCATATTTTTTGGGAGAATTTGGGATTTCAAATCATGAGATGTTTGAGACTGAACCAGAGCTGAAGAGGGAGATAATAGAGTACTATGAGAAATTGTACTAAAAAACTTAAGACCGGAGGCCTCACCTTGAAATAAGAGACTGACATGTGATCAATGAAGAAGAAAATAATATGTTGATGGCCCATTTAAAGAGCAGGAAATCATAAATAGCATCAGGTATTGTGCTGGGGACAAGGCACGGCCTGATGGATTCACAATGGCATTTTTTAGCCATTGTTGGAGCATCATTATAATGGGGTAGTGGCAGGCTGGCAGCTGTTAAAGCTTTCCATGAGGAGGAGGCATCTGAAAGAAACATAAATGCTACTTTTGTGGCCTTAATCCCTAAAAAGGTAGGAGCAATGGAGTTAAATAGTTTTACACCTATAAGTCCAGTGGGGGGGAGGGAGTATACAAAATCATTGCTAAGCATTTAGCCCAAATGCTGAAAGGAGTGATGCATCAGTTGGTAGACAGACAACAGATGGCCTTCATCAAGAACACACAAATCATGGATGCAGTGTTAGTGCCAAATCAAGAGAAAAACGCAGGGATTCTATGCAAGTTGGACATACAGAAAGCATATGATCACTTGACTTGGGATTTCTTAATGAATATGCTATAGAGGATGGGTTTTAGCACAAAGTGACTCAGGTGGATCAGACAATGCATCAACACAGTAAAGTTTTCATTGTTGGTACATAGGATTCAATGTGGTTTTTCTCATCCTATAGGGGACTGAGGCAAGGGGATTCACTGCACCCTTTCCTCTTCATCCTAGCCATGGAGGGACTGAGCAGTCTTATACAAACAGCAAGAGGTTGAGGTTGGGTCAGAGGATTCCAAGTGGGAGATAGTGTAGGTAACAATTTAGATAACACATCTGCAATATGCAGATGACACCTAGTGTTTTGTGGAGCCACAGGAACAGATGTTGATTCTCAGAGTCATCCTCTCCAACATCTTTGAAGCAGTGTTTGGTTTGCATATTAACTAGGGTAAAAGCCTCATTTAACCAGTCAATACAGTTCACAGCATAGAGGATTTGGCAGAAATGTTTGGGGGAAAAGTGGGTGAACTCCCCACAATTTACCTGGGAATGCCTCTAGGAGCTAAGAGCAAATCCAAGGACATCTGGAGTGGTGTGATAGAGAAAAGTGAGAAACAAATGGAAAACCGAAAAGTCAATACCTATCCTCAAAATGTATTTGATTCTCTTCCTTCACATATGATGTCAATCTTACCTACCCATCCAGTGTGACTAAAAGATTAGATGCTACCAGGTGAAATTTCCTATGGCAGGAAGTGAAGATAAGAAGAAATATCACTTAGTGAAATGGGAGGAGCTACTAGTAAGCAACAAAGGAGGGGGTTGAATATCGAGATCTGAACATCCATAATAAGAGCTTGATGATGAAGTGGTAATGGAAAATTGCATTCCCAGAAGAAGCTCTATGGAAAGAGGTGATTAGAGCAAAATATGGCATGCAGTATAGATGGATGACAGAGGAGGTGACCACTCCTTATAATTGCAGTGTATGCAGGTCCATTAAAAACCTACATCAACTAGTTTCTAACAGAACAAGTTGCAAGGTTAGAAATGATAAGAAGGTGGTCTTTTGGAAGGACATATGGTGTGGTCGAGGGTCCTTAAAGCAAACCTTTTCTAAGCTATACAGTATGTGCCAATTTAAGGATGCTACTATGGCAGAACTATGGACAGAACAAGGATGGAACCTTCATCTTAGAAGTATCTCAATGACTGGGAAATGAAATGACCATTATGGCTGCTTTACAGGATACGGTTCCTCTATAGAAGAGAAGGGCAATTTGGAGTGGAAGGTGGATAACAAAGGTATTTTTACTGTCAGATCTTACAAAGATTTGACAGAAACAAATACATAAGAAATAAGGTGGACATGGAGAATGATTTGGCAGACCAAAGTGCCTTATAAGGTAAACTATTTAACCTGATTATTGGCAAAGGAAGCAGTCCTCACTCATGAGTACCTGAACCAGAGGAAATTCAATCTCTTCTCAGATGCTACCTATGTGAAGAACCAGGTTGAGACAGTCAACCATCTCTTTTTGCACTGCAAATGGACAGATAGCTATAGCAGATGTTCATCCATAAGAGGAAGAACACATGGGTGAAACCTGGGAGAATTAAAGAGGTGCTAAGAAGCTGAAATAGAGATGGCAATGCTGTGAAGTAGGAGAGATGGAAGATGGTCCCAGCATGTATATGATGGACTATATGGAAAGAGAGGAATCAGATGTATTTTGAAGGCAAACAAAGCAATATACATAAGATCAAGACAGACAGCTTAGGCCTTTATTATTTTTGGTGTAAACAAGTAGTTATAGATAGCAAAGAAGATGTTTTTAATGCTATTGCCCGATTGTAACTAGTAATACTATGTTTTTGTAAAGTGACAACTTTTGTGAAGGGGGACTACACTTTGATGTAGTATACATGTGGATATATAGAAGTAAAGTTTACCAGTCTCAAAAAAGAACATAGCTGATAGTATCCTGGTAAAGACAACTCAAGACAGAGAAAGTGTGATGTGCGCACCCTAAAACAGTGAAGACAACACTATTTAACCAGGCTAGCTTGCAGACACCTCGAGTAATTCCACAGGGCTACCCCCCACCTGCATAGGTACCGATTAACTCTGTCCACCAAGGTTGGACACATGGAAAAAAGTTACCTAGTGTGTTTTGCCTCTGCTGGGAACCGACCCCGAGACCTCATGGTTCTTAACTCACTTCATGACGAAAAAAATTACCTAGTGTGTTTTGCCTCTGCTGGGAACTGAACCTGAGACCTCATGGTTCTTAAATCACGTCATGACAATTAAGCCACACCCTTGGGTGCACAAAGAAGACACAACTATTCCAGCAGGTAATTTTGGTACTTTGGCTTGAAAGAGAACAGAGATCTTTTGAGGGCAATGCTAAGCCTATTTGTGAACTTAGAAACAAGTGCTTGTGCTTTTTGGCCTATTGGTGTAACATGCTAAATGTATATGACTAGCTACCCTGCTAGAATTCCTCAGATCCCTACATTTTCAAGGGAATCAGAGTTTTTGTATACATACATATCCATCAATCTTCTTGATGCCACTCTTGCTGGAATGATGGTAAAAAAAAAGAAGAACGAAAAAGTAACAGGAAGCATATTGTGATCAAGAACCAAATCAGAAGTAAATTCCCACATGAATAAAGATAGATGACTCCAGATAATAACCACATGCTTGAAGGAAATGTTCAAAACCATAAACTGCCAGTAAATTGACGGTTACTAGGTAATGGATTGAATAAATACACACTTGAAAAGATTCCATCCAAATTGTCCCTTTTTTTCCATTTTTTCCCTCTTTGTCCTTTACCTATGTCAAAAAAAAGTCAAGGTTACAAGACTTCAATCCAAAAAGAGCTCAACAAGGGGAAAAACAACAAATGAGCTAGAGTTTCAGTACAACATGGTGTAATACTTTTTTTTCATTTAAATGTCCTATTAATTCACTCGTTTTTATAATATTCAATACAGTTGATGCAAAACAAATCATTGAAATGTTCTATAACAATCTTTACAAGTTTATATAACAAATATTATTTTTTTTAATACTATTCTTCACCTATACCTGATATATAAAAAACCTGGGGCGTAAAAGTTTACTAGGAGCATCTTTTAGTACATTTGCGCAGACACATAATCATGGAATTACTTTGACTTGAGGATCTATGGAGTACTATTATAATAGAGCATCTTGCTCTTTGAACTTTTGTTATGTAGAATAGGTAAAACACATTTTGCTCTTTCTGCATGGGAAATACTAATACCGATAAGGCAATATGATACACTTGATAATACTCATTCAGTGAACACATGAAGAACGGTCCATAATCTGATAACCAAAGAAAGCCCACAATTTCAAAAATTAGGCTAATGCTAGAAACATGACCACTAGTAGATCTCTTCAAAAACCAACGTAATAACCAGCATACATCTTATCATGAGAAAACATGCTATATTCGTCAACTGCATTCCCTTAAAGATGCAAACAAAAATTTTACAACCTGCCAGCCTCAACTCTTCTAACAATGGGAGTTTTTGAACTGCTTCAACCAAGCCGTCACATACCATACCCCAGCAACATGCACTACTAAGTCATTTCAGATTTCCTGATCTGGTGAATAAAAGCAGAAACTGAATTAATGGCAGCATTGGAGCAAAATTTCCAAATGCAATTTCTAATACAGAAGATTAGTGCAAATATACAATAGGATAAAAACAATATGCTATCTTACTTTATCAACCAATAGAAAAGATAATACATGTAATATGCTATCTCCGCAGATAGTTATATCGAAAAAGCAGTTTTGGGGGTATCCTTTAATTCTTTTGGAGGATGGACGAAGGAGAGCGAGGGAACGAATTTTTAAGGTAACGCAAACAGGGAGTATAAAAAGTTGCCAAAATAACTAATTCAAAAAGAAAATATAGAGGCCTAAAAAGTGTATTCCCTCTATTTTTATTGCAATCTGCAAGATGGGAGCTTAAGGAGGATAATAATTCTGTTTTTTAGATGAGGTAGAAGTTGGTTGCTAGCTGTCTTGTAAACGAATCATTAATATTTTTCCATTATTCCCACAACAGGACCCACTAGTTTTGCTCTTAATATTTAAAATTGATAACAAAATTTCCAAGTTGATGCCTTTCCTGATTTGTACAGCGTAATCAACAGAAGTTGTGTGGTTGTTGATGTTTGAGATGGTAATTGCTGTAATTTTCAGTTTAGAAGGAATATTCTATATGGAAAGAGTTTAGAAGGAATTTTCATGACTAGGAAACTGACAAGAGTTAAAATGTTACTGGAGATTACTAACGGAATTGCATTGGATAGCATACCGAAAGACTCTGTTTGATGGGAAGGCAGTAAGGAAAATGAATTCCCAGTGAAATCATGTTAGTACCAGCTGTTGAGGAAGTTGACCAGTAATAACAGTAACTGGCCTCGGAAAATGATTTGGAAGACAGGGGCTCCAAGCAAGATTGCATGTTTTGGTTGGATAGCAGCCCACAAAGCGTGACTGACGCAGGACAAAATTGAAAAGCAGGACTTGGCATATGTAGTTGGTGCCATCTTGGTAAAGAAAATGGGAAGACAGTAAAACTTCTGGTACATTGTAAGTATTATTGGCAATATGGTGCATGTTTTTGAATTTTTATGAAATATATTGGGGAATGCTTGCTAACTTGAAGCAAGCCTTATGGAGTTTGAAGGGTCAGCCAGTAAGAAATAGGCAAAAGAAGACTTAGCCTAGGTGCTTTGAGGATAGCGAGGATTAAGGTAGATGGTCAGTGGGTAGTCGAGCATTTCCCCCCTTGCCTGTGATAGCGCGGGGTTCTAGTCTGGAGCATCTATATGTTTCCTTATCAGTTACTATATTATGCTAGTGTTATCTTATCCTTTGATTTTAGTACCACTGTTGTTTTATTTACGTTGCTATCTACATTACATTATTTTACTGTCAGTACCTTTTTTTCATTATTTTCATCATTGCTTTGTACTCCTTCAAACATTGTTCAACAGCCGAGAATACAAAACAGCCTCTCTACCCTCCCAGGGTAGGGGTAAAGTTTGTGTGACCCCACTTGTGGGGCTATAATGGGTATGCTTTTGTTGTAGATGTATTCAGAATCTTATGACTTGGTGTAATGCCTTTTCAGATTTGGACACTGGTCTTATGCTAGAGTTCTTAGATTCCCTCCAGTTGTAAGGGGTCTAGATCCAGTTTGTTTGTATTGATGCAGTAGCAACTTGGTACTGTTTGTTTATGGAAGTCTTCATACATAGTTTACCCTCAAGCTTGTAGCCTTATCCCTATTACACACCCTTCCTTCAAGGGGAACCTTTTACGCATCAAACATTTACACGCCACTTATGTGCTTGACCAGTTTTCTAGAACATGTGTATGTCACGCTCAAATAGGCTGTGAAATGTGTCATTAACTTGGAAAAAATAAAAATACTTCATCTTTTTTGAAAAAAAAAAACCAGATCCACCGGTGGCCACCTCTCCATCATTTTCATTTCTCCATCCCTCCCTCTTATTCCCACATAAACAAAATCCCATAGTCTCCATAGGCCATATCTCATCCCCAAAACTCTTCTCTTCATCCTACCAGTAAAAATTCTTCTGATGGGTATTTAAAAATAAAGGAGAAAGAACAATCTACAATTGGGAGACTGTGCAGACACAACCTTTATTTCTTCTTCTCCCCGCCTTTTCTAATGATGATTAAGTTATAAATTCTAAAATAGTTATGAGCAGAAACTTTTTCCATATTAGTCCCACACAAAGAAGTTGGTGGAACAGCTATTATGAATATTAATCCCACACTAAGAATATTAACTTTTCCATGCGATGTTGTTTATTCTTGTCGATGTCAACACGTCAGTTTCCATAGTCGATGTTGTGTGTATGTTCTTGACAATAAAGATGACAATATTAAAAAACTAAAAAAGAAAAAAAAAAAAGTAGACAGGAGGTGTTCTGATGAAGCTTTAGACACTTCTTTGGCTCTCCACTCACCTATTTTGTGTGTATAATTAGGCGCATGCAACATGGCAGCAATGGCTTGTCTAAAACGTTTGATTGTAAAAGGTTTTCCCTGAAGAGAGGTATGTAATAGGGATTTGGATACAAGCTCGAGGGGTAAACTGTGTATTAAGGCTTTGTGAAATAGATTTACCTGTACTCATAAAAAAAACTTATGCTAGTCAAATGTGTTGTACAAAACATGACAAACGGAATAATTAGGAAGTCCTTAGTTCTTCCAATTATTCTTCCTTTGAGTTTAATTAGTGTTATTAAATGTCATTGCTTCGTTGCTTAAAGGGATGTAAAGTGAGGGGTCATGGCTTCATGGACGAAGCATGCACTTCAAATAAATATGTGCTTCAAATAGTGACACGCAAAATGATCCCAACGAGAAACAGGTTGATTCTTTAAATCTTAACATTGAGGATTTGGAGTTATACTGATATTATTGCATATGGGATGTTGAAATTAGTTATTTTGATTGAAATTTGATTATATAGTACTAAACTTATATAAGTATCATATTTTTTTAATTTCCACAAATTGTGGCGCCTCACTTCACTTTAAACTGATGAAATTTTCTATCAGTTAACTTTAAAAAACACAATTTTATATAGCAAGAATGGATATAAGTAATTAACAAAAGATGGTCACTTAGCTTTTGCAATTGCTCATGTACAGCCAGTAAAATTAAGCAGTTATCAGTGTATACTAATCACTCTCCCTATAAATACACATTCTTCAACCCTGGATCCTCCACTGCTTGGGGAGCTTAAGGTTTCACTTCTATTTCACTCCTGATGGATTCTTTCCACACCAATCATTGTTTTATTTTTAAAATTAATTTTTTTGTGAGAAGCGTTAACAGTGAGTTAGATACAGTTGAATGAATAATTTCAATTCCTCTATTCACCAAAAAACAGCTCCCGAAATAGCTGAGCATTCAAAATAGAGTGAAGTTGCAAGAGGCCAGCAGCCACACAACAGAAAATGAAAAAACCTATATAGCATTGTTTTAGAATTGCAACTACTTGAGTTAATCATCAGACGTCAAGGGTATCACAACATCTGCATCTGAAGATTGAGAGGAGCCTCCTTTTGCTTCATGTATCCTGTTTTCTCCTGTATCGTTACTTGAAGTATCAGAAACTAGTGTGGGCAAGAATTTGGAAGCAAGCTGATGATCTTGGTTTAACAGCAGATTCTTTAGCCAGTCCAAAACTTGGGCGGCTTTGGCCTTAGCTGACAGAGCTTCCTTAACCCTAATGTCAGCGTTAATCCTGGCCATAAAGCATTAATCATGGCCATAATGGCAGCATTGTGGAAATACTCAAAAGCAATGGTAGCAGTGACAAACAACTGTTTAGCCACATGGAGGTTGATTTCAATGGTGTTATAGCTGATTCCAAGATGTATGATTGAATCAAAGTAATTTGTTAAGCATCATTGGGAGTAACATAAAAGAAAGTGAAATTAGGGTTAGAACAAAGAGGGCACAAACAACCAGGGGAAGAGGAAGCACCATCAGTGACACAAGAGAGTTGTGAGATAGAGGGGTAATTTAAGTGAAGGAGACACTGGCGAGGGGAAGGAGGGTTGTGGAGGAAGACATCAAAGCAAATGGAACATAAGGAACTGGGGTGGGAGTCCAGTACGCAAGAAGTGCAAAGATGGTGGTGGAGACCTACGTAGGGGAGAAGGTAGAGGATGAAGGGGTGAGAGGTAGCACAAAACGTGTATCGGCGTCCGGAAACACCTTCATATGGCTGCTCCCCCACCTGCTGCAGCATCAGAACAAACAATTTTCTCTATCCCTATGGCCTATCAAAATCTCGCATTTATTTATAAGGACTGATATAGGAAACTTGTTGATATTCTAAGTATCCAACCCCCTCCTTGCTCTCTTATGTTCTCCGAATGCATTCATAACTAATTGAAATAGATACATATTTCCTTTTTTACTTGGAAATTGTGAAATATCACACAAATTTGTTCCTGCTATCTGCAACAGACACTTTCCTTCTATCTACTATCCTTTCCCGCTTTGTAGATTCTACTTAGCTGGACCTGATCATTGTATTGATATTTCCAAGTCAAACCCTCATTAGCATGTTTACTATAGGCATACCAATCAGTCGCCACTAGCAACATTTATTGTGCTTCCATAATTACACTAACAGTAAATTTTTAATCATTCTAGCTGTTCTCGCTTCGTTATATCAAAAAGAGCATGCTTTCAGATGGAAAATAAAAAAAATTCAAAACAAGGAAAACAAACAAGAGCCAGAAATTACCTCTTTCTCTAAGTCGTAAGGCATGTCTAAAGGTATCCAAGTATCCCCTATATCAATGATTCGCCACATGTAATTATCCCTGCATATTCGCTTCCACATAGTGCAAAACTTTCTGCGAAGACTCCAGTATCTCTGTTGGCATTTCGTGGCCTCTGCAATATGTACTCCCATATACCTTGTGGCAGTTCCATCCATGGCGGAATTTTCTTCATTGTTAAATTCTAGGGTTTCAGTTGTTTGATGGGGAATTGAGGGAACTGAGGAAGAAGTACTTTTTCGAGGCAAATTTTGAACATTTATTCAATATATAGTGTTTAAGAGGACTTGTCTACAATTTTGAAAATATATTTTTATTTTTACTTATCATTTTTAATATCTCAAAAAAATATAATTATTTTTTATATATATTTATTCTTAGCATAATTACTTATTTCTCAAATCATTTCTAAAACTTAAGTAGTAAATATCAATAAAACTAGTATGATAAAATAGTCATTGCAATCATTTTTTAATAAACGTGTCAAGTTCGAACTTTCAGCCATGACAATAAAAAAAATTGAGAAACAATGTCTTTTTAAGATAAATTTCGAATGGAGACCATTATAACCGCTCAAAGTGGTATTGATAACGTGCAAATATTATGCCTCTAATTTTTTAACATTTGTTTAGACATAAGTTTTAATACTTTAGACATTTATTTGAAGTGTATGGCGCTTTAAATTGAAGCAAGATTGCTTTAAAACTTATTTTCAATACTTTAATATTCTTCAATACTTTAATATTCAAAAGAATAGTAAATCTTTATACTAAAAAATCTAAACATCATTTTTTTTATGGTTTAATTTTATAATTTCTTCTTTTTGTGATTTAGTGGGTAATAGATATTTGTTGGTCTTGTATATGTTAGGTGTAAAGTGCAAAATATGAGGCAATAACTTTATTCTTGAAGCACACATTTAGTTTGGAGATGATGAAATTTTAATATAATTACATTCATGGACTCTTGTGGGCAAATTTATAGCTTTCTTATCCATTTATCCTAAAGTTTAATGAAAGAAACTAGCTTTGGGGCAGGGACTTTTACCTGCATTAGTTCATTATGTGGCTAGCTCTTCAATAAAGATAGCAATATTTGAAGGACTTTGAGAAATGGGGTATCATGGTACATAGAATGTTTGTTATGTGATACCAGGATTGATGAATTGTTCTCTTAATTATATTTTGAGCTTTTGCTCGAACTAAATGTAGAGGTCGATGGTTGCAACTTAATAGATAAGTTTGAAACTGGGATGAAGAAGTCATATGGATTACTATTGGTGCACATATATACAAGTTCAAAACTAAAATCTTTCCATACTTACTCTGATTTGTTAAGCCGGAAGTCTTTTAGAAATAACTTCTCTAATTTCACGAGGTAGTAGTGAGGTTTGCGTACATCATACCCTCCCTAGATCCCACTTGTGAGATTTCATTAGGTATGTTGTGGTAATTAATCGTATATTTTTATTTAAACAGAAGCTCTATCGGAAGTCGACTCTCTTTCTTACGATGTAGGATTAAGGTCTACATACTCTCCACCCTCACCAAATCCCACTTATAGAATTACACATGTGTTATTGTTGTTGGTAACTAATCTTAAAGGATAATCCGTACATATATGTAAGGGTTACTTACCAATATGTACAAGCAACAAAAGTTATTTTCAACAAAATGACTATATGTATATGTAATGTATAGATATTGTATAAATAATGTATAATTATGTATAGATGATGTGCATCTATGTATCAGAGATGTATATATACATCTATATACATTGTTGATATAATAAAATATACATTGCAAATCATTTTTTCAATCTAAATCACTTCAAATCTCACCTAAACAGTCTCAATATCTAAATATAAGCTCACATCAATGTTTGAACTTTTTTGAATGTATTATTTATTCGAAGCGATTTATATATATGCCACATCAATTTTGAAAGTGGAGGAGGAGAAAAAGAATGAAGGAAGGAAAGAACAAAGGAAGAAGTAATAATGTCCGAAAGAAAAAGACAAAGCAATAGCGAAAAAACACAGTGCTTGAATTGAAAGTGGCCTAATTGCCATTATATGTATTTAATGATGGGTGCTTATTATTCGAGCAAAATAATTTTGAGTCAGAACATTTTGTCTTTTCCCTATATGTAATTGTAGTTTATTTCTTTATAAAATTTTAAAATAATAATTAAATATTTTTAATTTCACTTCTCTAAACCCTAAAACAAAATCCCCACCCATATATAAGACTAAATTCATCATCTTCACAACGAAGGCCGCAGCTGCTTACCAGAAAACCCTAGTTCTCTCTTCCATGTGAGTACTCTCTCTGCTTCTGTTTCTGTTTCTTTCTCTTTATGAATGAATTTTGTGTATAATACTATACATCGATAACTGTGTGCAGAAGTTAAGTGAAAATCAACAATGGCGGTACCTCTCCTGACCAAGAAGGTAGTGAAGAAGAGGGTTAAACAGTTCAAGAGGCCTCAATGTGACCGCAGAATCACTGTCAAGGTACTTTTCTGTTTCAGTATTCGTGATAGTTTTTCATGCTTAGATTTTGTTTTATCGAGTGAGAAGCGCATGTGTTTGTATGAGATTGTTATGCGCTTTAGTGTTACGGAGGAAGTAGTTTGAATTGTTGAGATGTTGGAGAAATTAGTCTATATGAAGCTCATTGTGAGTTCATCTGTTCTATTTTGATGGTTTGGTTCACCGAAAAACTTGTGCTTGTGTATGGTAGTAGGTTATTGAATTACTAGTTGACGTGTGATCGTGCTGATCTGAATTGAATTGCTATTGTGTTTAGAATTTTAATTAATTAGGAGGAATTGAATTTGGATATGTTTATGTTCTATTGTTTGTACTGGTATTCAGTTTATGTGAAGAGTAATGTTAAAAAGATGGTTAGATTTGCTTTATTTAGTAACACGAGTGTTCATATGAGAATTGTTATGTGTTCTAATATTGGGAAGGAAGTGAGTTTTTGAGATGTAGTAGAGATTTACGACAATGAAGCTCAATTTGAGTTCTTCTGCCCCATTTTTGGTTGGTAGGTTTGTGTATTGATTAGTTAAGGTGCAAATAAGCTGTTCTAAATCACTTTTGTGAGGAGGAAAGTAAGTTTGGTTATGGTTATATACTTTTGTTCCATACTGGCATTCTGTTTATGCAAACAGTAATGTTAAAACTATAGTAGTTTGTTTTTGCTGTGTGATTTGTTTATGCAAAATGGCATGATGATGTTTATCCACCTGTACTGTTAGTATTCAATGATTAATCAGAACATGCACTACCATCTGATCTCTATTGCATCGTTATGGCTACTTTTGTGATAATTTGCGAATTTGCTCTTCCTTCATGGTGTATTATGTAATTGAGTGATTGACAATCATAAAATTCCTGTGTGGCTGTGGGGAAAACTGAATAAAGACAGACAGGGTAGTGAAAACAGTTGTTCTAGGGGATGGGAAGACTATTCTATTTAAATGAAGTAACAGGGATTAGAGGGTGTAAATTTGCTCTTTAACAGATGAATAAATGAAAACAACTCTTAGGTTACACTTTCAAATTCCAAACTTACTTTTCCAGTAATTCTGCTTTTCCCGATTTTTAAATGAAAATGCAACTTCAGAATTTGAAATTACTGCCAAGGAATTAAATCTTAGTTTATTCTAAAAGATGATTATGGAAAGATTATTGCTTTTCCTTTGGTATCCAAGAAACATAACTACCTCATTGCTATGCCTTTCATCTTAAGGATGAGTCAAAATACTGAACAGGTACGACAACACTATTAGTTCATGTTAATATGACTTCTAATACTATGTTCTCTGACCCTCTCTGGATTTTTGGTAGAGAAATGAGAAAACCATTGAACTTTATGTATAGCATGCTTTGCGTGTCATTAGTTTGTTGTGTATAGCATCATGCTGTTTAATTGGTTTGGTTTGTCATTAGCAATCTTTGTTAGGCATTTCCCTTTCATCAACCCTATTTGAACTGTACATGGCTTACCAAATGAAACTAACTATTGAATTTATCAATACAGCCAAGCTGGCGCCGACCAAAAGGTATTGATTCTAGAGTTAGAAGAAAGTTCAAGGGATGTGTCCTGATGCCCAACATTGGATACGGGTCTGACAAGAAGACCCGACACTATCTTCCCAATGGGTTCAAGAAGTTTGTTGTGCACAATGCAAGTGAGCTTGAGATTCTAATGATGCACAACAGGTAAGTAACAAGTATTGTATTTTCCTAATCATTTGAACACAAAGACTACTCGTCTTTGGTCTTTGCTGTCAAGTGATCACATTTTTTTTGCTTTACAGAACCTACTGTGCGGAGATTGCACACAATGTGTCCACAAGGAAGAGGAAAGAAATCGTGGAGCGAGCAGCCCAACTTGATGTGGTTGTAACTAACAAGCTCGCCAGGCTGCGCAGCCAGGAGGATGAATGAGCATTTGGAGCTTGACAAGAGATTTTGCCCTTTAGAAGAGATCTATATAATTCAGTGTTTGAACTTTTGTTCCCTGTGTTTGACTGCAAACCAGTTTGCTTTTTTTTTTCCTTATATGTTGGTTCTGAACCATCCAATTGCTTTCAAGTTGTTAAATCATCAGATTTTGGTTTTCCTACATCTTTTTAGTAACTATTGCTGCATTACTGCTGATCTGCAGATTACAATAGATGATTTTTCATTGTGCTATAATCCATATCAAGTTCATTTTTCGATATCCATATCCCTTTTGTTAGTGATTGATAATTCTCAGCCTGTATAGATAAGAGAAAATATCCAAATTGCATATAGATTTCACTTTAATTAAGGATCAAATGATGAAACGCAAAAGCAGAAGTAAAGCACTAGGGCCTACGAGTACTTGTGTTCTTGGATTTTATTTGGATACCTACCATTATTAATTGGGTTTTGATATTTAATAATAATTTAATTTTAAAATGTTAATTACACAAAAATCTATAATTTGTTTCAGATCACAAGTTTAAAAAATCCTTTGTTCTTTCTTAAATTATGTGCCAAAATCAAACAGCATCACATTAATTGCGATAGGCCATGTACCTAATGATTTTGAAAGGGAAAAGGGTTCAAAACACACACAAACTTTGACCGAAATTGCTGTTACACACTCTAACTTTGCGGGGGTCCTGTGACCCGCCTGTATTATTTTGAAGTGGAATTAGTACCTCTTTTAAAAGTCAAAACCAAGTTTTTATCCAAAGGGTGGCACACACGCGCCTACCACTGTATTTATCATTTAATTTCTTTTTTCTTCAAAAAATTTTCCTATTTTTTCTTTATTTTTCTATACCTTCTTCCACCATTACACCCATCCTTTCAATTTAGACCCTTACATGAAGACTTTCACATTAAAATCCAACAAAAACATCCTAAAAAACTTTCTTTTAAACTAAATCAACAAAAATTTCTTTAAGAAATTCAATCAGTTGAAAACCCAATATATACATTGGGTTTTTCTTTCTGACGAGTAATGAATTTTTCCGGCTATAAATTTTCATATAAATTTTCTATCTTTCTAAGAAAAATTGAAACTTTGTGGTCGTCTTTGTCATTTTGGTGGTGATGGAGGTTTTTTTGTGACGATGGCAAAGTGATAACGATTCGGTGGTGGCGAAATTTGAAAATGGTAAAATTTGTAGATCCAGTTCATTGCAAATTTGCAATTTCGATTGTGTGGAGGTAGTTGTTACGACTGAGGGAGGTACGTGGTACTCTTGCGGTGGTGATTATATTGTTGATGATTGTTGCGATTGAGTTTTTCGTTGTCGGCGCCGGCAAAGTTTTCCGTTGCCGGGATCGACACAGTGAAGCGACTAAATTTTTGATGAAGAAGAAAGCAAAAAAATAAAATAAATAAAAAAAGGAGAAAATGTAGGCATCTTAAGTTTTAATGATAATTAATAATTAAGTGTAATTTATTAAAAAATATCCAATTAAAAATTGACATTTGTATATATTTCATAATTAAAAAATAATATTAACTTAACAGCTAAAATCAAGGATATTTAATGAAAAAAAGAAGAGGAATGATGTGGACTGCAACGTGGCAAATAAAGATGGGTTCATTTTACTTTTAATTTCACCGTTATGCGCTAACCGTGAGTGTGGTCACTTGCTCATTCAACTAAGTTGATAATACCCTCAATAATATACTAAAAAATAGTTTAGGGGGGTCATAGGACCCTCGCAAAGTTGGAGTGTGTAACAACAATTTCGGTCAAAGTTTGTGTATGTTTTGAACCCTTTTCCCATTTTGAAATGCTTAAACTTATTCCCAATGTAATCACTGAAAAACAAAACAAAAGTATGAATGAGATTCCAGAAGAGGAGGTAAAAAGGCTTGTGTTTGAGTTGAATGTAGACAGTGTAGGAGGATTTGATGGATATATAAAGTTCTTTCAAGCATGCTGGAATACTACTGTGGTCATGAACTACCAAGACACATCACTTAAACCAATCTAGTACTGATTTGATACCTATTAGTCTGAGAATCATTTATGGGAGGATGATGTAGTTAATGACAGATATCATATCACCACAACAATTAGGATGATATAGTTAGTTCTAATATATAATGGGAGAAGACAAAATTTGCATAACAAATAGTAATTAGTAGAGAAGGTCCAAAACAGGATAAGTTTTTGTTCAGGGAAATTGTTGTCTATTGGAAAGAGGAGCACATTGATAAAACATGTGCTACAAAGTATGCACATCTCATATTTTATCCACCAACAAAGGTCTTAACTCAGATTCATAGATTGTTTAGCAAACATTGGGTAACATGGACTACTCTTAGCCATCCACAGGATGAAGGTGGAATGGGCTTCAGAAGTCATGTTTCCAAAAAAAAAACTCTTTGTGACATTGTGGCGGAATGTGAGAACCAAACAATCTCTATGAAAGACTTACATGAGTAACAAGTGTTTAAAGAATGTGTCATATAGTAGTAGTGCAGAACAAAATAGGTATGTGTATGAAAAAAGATGATTCAGTGTAGAGAGAAAACAGAACAAGACATTCTGTGCAAAGTGCAACAAGGCAAGTCTTACTTATCGTTGTATAACTGAACAGAATTGGGGGCCTTATACCACATTTCTCCAGCAGATTTTATCTGTGATCGAACTATCATACTGGTTAAAGAAGTAGCAGAAGATGGACAGTGTGATGAAGAATTGCTGAGAAGAATCCTACCTGAAGAACTAGCAAGACACTTTTTGGAAAATATTAATCCACCAGAAGTATATAAAGCTTACTGGAGGCTAGATACAAGAGAAAAATTTACGTATAATCTACTTTTCAATTGCTTAGACAGAGAAAAAAAATACAGCAAGCTACATAGGCAGATGTGAATTAAAGGCCTATCTGCCAAGATATTCTTTTTTCATGTGTAGATTTTGAAAATTTAAACTGCTACTATATGATAAACTAAAGAAACGGGGTCATCAATTCCCATCTCGATGTTATTGCTGTCAAAATTCAGAAACTGAAGACATAGCTCACGTCTTCTTACAGTCACCCGCAGGCTGCAGACCAAGCTATATGAAAACATTTTTGCAGACCAATGGAGAGCTAATTATCTCTCGACCATCGAGCCAGAGATATATTTCAGTCAGTTTTTGCAATTATAATTTGGGAGTTGAGGAAAAGAAGACACACTGTGACATGAAGGAAAGGTATCAAATACAAAGTTAATTATATCAAGCGATGCATATTTTGATTATGTTTTTAAAAGTAAGGAGGAAAAACTCCGAAGTATGCTCCATCTTATTGGAATGTAGTGATACACTCTCTAAACAGGTATAAATAAACAAGTGACTATAGTGGCATGAAAAAACACGTGATATTGTATGGCTCGAGGTGAACATAGATGGAGCTTCACGGGGGAATTCTGAGATAAGTTCTTGGAGTTTCTGTGTGAGAGATGAAAAGGAAGATATTGTGTTGAAAAACTTGTAAGAGATGGATAGCAAAAACGATAGTATTGTGAACAATGACTTTGGAAGAGCCATATCTCCTATTCAAATTCTCTGTGAGGAGAATAGGGAGTATTGTTTTAATACTAACAGATTGCTAATTAGTATTTTGTCATACCTGGTTATGTAGACAGACAAAACAGATTGGTAACAGCTAGATTCTACAATTGTGAAGTACTTCAACAAAATGTACTCGAAAAAACACCATAGAAAGTATTATATAAACGCAGAAAAGTGCAGCACAAACAAGAACATAGTACAAACACATGTTTCAACACCAACAGAATTCAACCCACACAGAAAAAGTTTTTACTAGTGCAACATAAAGACACTGAAGAAAATAAAAACAGACCGGCATTTTACAGCATACATCATTGCTCAGTACTCCTCGTCTTCCTCATTATCTCCTTCATCATCACCTTCAGCACCAACCTCCTCATAATCCTTCTCTAGGGCAGCAAGATCTTCACGTGCTTCACTGAATTCACCTTCCTCCATGCCCTCACCGACATACCAATGCACAAAAGCACGCTTGGCATACATCAGATCAAACTTGTGGTCAATGCGTGAGAAGACCTCAGCAACACTTGTTGAGTTGGAAATCATGCATACAGCCCTCTGCACCTTCGCAAGGTCACCACCAGGAACAACAGTTGGTGGCTGGTAGTTGATACCACACTTGAATCCAGTGGGGCACCAGTCAACAAATTGGATGGTGCGCTTAGTCTTGATGGTGGCCACAGCAGCATTAACATCCTTTGGCACCACATCACCACGGAACATGAGACAGCAAGCCATGTACTTGCCATGGCGAGGGTCACACTTAACCATCATAGAAGATGGCTCAAAGGCACTGTTGGTGATCTCTGCAACTGAAAGCTGCTCATGGTAGGCCTTCTCAGCAGAAATGACAGGGGCATATGAGGAAAGCATAAAATGAATCCTGGGATAGGGGACAAGATTGGTCTGGAACTCATTCACATCAACATTCAGAGCACCATCAAACCTCAGAGAAGCTGTAAGAGAAGATATAACCTGCAAAGGTTGCACAAAATTATTACCAGCTAATTAGAGCTAACTAATTCCAAACAAACAGTCATACAGTACTACATTACCTGTGAGATAAGGCGATTAAGGTTGGTATAGGTAGGGCGCTCAATGTCCAATGAGCGCCTGCAAATGTCATAAATGGCTTCATTATCCAAAAGGATTGACACATCAGTGTGCTCAAGTAGGGAATGAGTTGACAGGACACTGTTGTAAGGTTCAACAACAGAAGTTGAGACCTGTGGTGAGGGATAAATTGTAAAACCAAGTTTGGACTTCTTTCCATAGTCAACTGAGAGACGCTCCAGCAGAAGTGACCCCAGACCTGAACCAGTACCACCACCAACAGCATTGAAGACCAGGAACCCTTGAAGACCAGTACAGTTGTCTGCAAGCTTTCGGATGCGATCCAAGCAGAGATCAACTATCTCTTTCCCAACTACAAGCAGACACAAAGAAAACTGTCAGCCTTTAGAACCAAATAATTTAAGTAAAGAGTTGGTGAGGATGCTAACTTACTGGTATAGTGACCACGAGCAAAGTTGTTGGCTGCATCTTCTTTGCCACTTATGAGCTGTTCAGGGTGAAAGAGCTGTCGGTAAGTTCCTGTCCTCACTTCATCAATGACAGTGGGCTCAAGATCTACAAAGACAGCTCTAGGGACATGCTTTCCAGCTCCAGTTTCACTGAAGAAGGTGTTGAATGCATCATCACCCCCTCCAACAGTTTTGTCACCTGGCATCTGGCCATCAGGCTTTGGAAAACAGAAAAAAGAATATTAGCAATTCATAATTAACAAGTTGCTGAAGATCCATAAGATTTAAATAACAGGGAAACAATTAATGTATATTACAGAAGACAACAAACCAAGCTAGTTTACAAGGACAACAAGTTGGAAAAGTAAGTTCCGGGACAAAGCCATCGAACATGGAAATATTCACCTATTCCATAACTAATCATTTGCACATGCACAATCACACATCACCAGATTTAACCAAGGATCTAATATATTTGACATCAGAACCAATCAATCTCAAGTACAACACAGGCACATAAACTTTTTTTTATTTCTAACTGGATCGATACAATGACATTAATATATCTCATTAGAGCATTCCAGGAACAATATAACCTAAACAGCAACAAGTTTCAAACAAATCATTTAACAATCAGATTCATATAAATTCAACCTATAAATTATCCAATCACATCTACCGAAATAGTTCCACATTTTGAATCAAACAACTACAGATCTAACCACCGTATATTCTATCAGATCTACTTCAGAACAATTCACATTTCTACTACACGACACCTATGGATACTATATGTAAATCAGATCTACCACATTAATTTTCAAATTTGAAATCAATTCAGTCAGCAAACCTATATCTAAAATATTCTACCAGATCTACTGAAAACACCTACATTATAAACCAGATCTATAGCATTTTTTCACATTCGAAATCAACCGGACAGTTATCAGACCTATAACTAAATTATTCCACCAGATCTACCAAAATAACTCACATTCACATAAATTATCAATCAGATCTACTGTAAAAAAAACGCAAATCTTCATTCAATCTATACATACATAACTTAAAAACAAATAAATCAACCAGATCCGGAAAAATACTTCACAAAACACACAGATCAAACAGAACGTGAGATTAAAATTCAAAAAAAAAAATACTATACCTGAATGCCGTGCTCGAGGCAGTAAAGTTCCCAGCAAGCATTTCCGACCTGAATACCGGCCTGACCAATGTGGATTGAAATGCACTCTCTCATTTTCGGTATAGAAAACAAAAATTCGAAACCCTAAAATTCAAATGAAGAAGAAGAGAGGGACGGCGTTTATCAAGACGCCGTTTCTAAAAACAGAAGGTAAATGAGAGTTTCGAAATTTCGAATTGTGAGATTTTGATGTACTGAAGAGCGTCTTTTTTATAGGAAAAAAAAGGGGAAATGGATATCGGGTTAATTAATCCGGGTTGTTAACTATGGTTAATATTGTCTCCGAAAATTTCGAGTTTAATATTAACCGTGGGTTAAGTTAGGTGGTGTAGCCCGCGCTGTTTTTGAATTATTTTGAATTAAAGTTTCTCCTTCATTAGAAATTGTGGAGTAATACACTTTTCACGGAAGAAATAAAAAGAAATTAATTACATAATTAACTACTATTTCAATTTGATTGGTGGAAATTATCAAATTTATTTTCTATTGTTTAATTTGTTTACTTCTTCGTTATTGTTGTATTTACTTTGGAAACTTGATTTTTTATATGATTACTCGAGTCAGTAGTGAATGTAACACTAATTCTAGACTATAAATCAACATAATCATATGTATATATGTATAACTATCTTGAGTAGGGCTGTTTATTGGATGGATTGGGCGGATAATTTTGCTTAACAGTTTGACTTATCGAATATCAATTTTTAAATTTACTAATCCGCTAGCCAACCAATAAGATACTGGTTGGTTCGGTAACGGATTAGCAATTATCGGACGATTATCGAGCGGTGTATCGGCTAACCTCTAATCTCTATGGTATCTTTTTTTTATGATTTTTATGAACGTACCTTACAAAAATGATGACTTTTAAGTAGTAACCAGATAAAATGGATAAATTGATCCAGAATTTCAAATGGTTGTCACGTTTTCATTGTCTAATGGAAGCATCTTTGTCAATGACTCGATAAATTGTTGCATACCTTTCATGTACATATCCTCAGTGCTTCTCTGAGTTTGTTGACTTGCGCTCATATTAAATGAGGCTGATATAAGGATTCAATCTAGCTATTAAGTTTTGAATTTAAAGGGCTGATTTACAGCATCAAAAATTCTAAGTAAGGGATTTGAACTCATGACCATTCAAAGAAACAAGCCCACCTTGACCATTGAGCTATCATACTCAATTGATTAAAAAAAGTTAAAATGGACTAGTTCTTAGCAACTCATTTTATAGTCTAAAATCCTTCCAAACTCAAGAACATAGTCACCCATTAGCTCCTGTAGTACTTTGTTTCTTGTTCTCCTACACACTATTCTTCCAACATATAAATCCAATTCTTTTTTAATAATCTCTTGAAACTCAAAAATTCTAATGTTAGGTTGTTCCTTTATCCTCTCACTATAGTGACTAGATAAGAACTTGCTATTACAAAGCTTGTTCCTATTAGTAGGATCACATTTGTGAACTGGATTGTAGGTCTTTACAACAAAATTATTTGTCCTAGAATCAAAGCTAGCAAATAAAAGCCAAGGACAACCAACTGTACACCTAACCCTTACCCTTGTTGGTTCATTAATAAGCATTTCAATTGCAACATGTTCATCAACATCATATTTGATAACAACAACTCTAACCTCATTAACACTTTCAAATACAAGACCCAATTCCCACACTATTTTATGAGAAGTTGCATCAAATATAACTCTATTCAACTTCTTTCTCCTTCTTGCTTTAACACTCTCTCTCTGTTGAACCTCTCCTTCATTATCACTGTAATCATATGGATCTGTTTCAAAACTGGCAGCTTCATTTGAGGGATAGTAAGGCTCATCACCAGCTAGCTTGCCTTCTAAGCTGTTTTTGTTATCACCTGTAGATTCATTATACTCAGCATCTGACCCCTTTTTTTTCAGTTCCTAACTTTACATGATCAAGCAATGGAGCTCTTTCTCCCTTTTTCCTTCTCTTTCTTTTACTCTTTTTCTCCCTAAAAGTTCTTAGCTCTTTATCTACATCACTCCCCTTAAATCCTCCATTTAATGGTTCTCTATCTAAATCTTGTTCATTAGAAGGATGGTCTGGGTTAGGAGTTGAATCAATAGAAGGATGAACATGGTCAAGAATTGGATTAGTAGAAGGTTGGACAGGGTAAAGAGTTGAATCAATAGAAGTATGGATAGGGCTAGAAGTTTGATGAGTAGAAGGAGGAGTATTTGGAGCAGTAAAAGAATGTACAAGAGAAGATGTATTTGAATTGGCAGGGGCAGGGGCAGGGTTTACAACATTTTCCTGGGCCTCATGGGTTGGTTCTAATTCAGCATCAAAAGATGCATTAGGCCCACTATTTTGAGATGCTCCCTCCCCCTCACCTCCTATTACTCCACTTTCCCCATATTCCAATCAAGGTGGGACCAAATTAGGTTCTGCAATCAAGTAACACACAAATGCCTCCAAAATATCTCCATCACTCAAACATTCAGAAATTAAATTAGTATCACAGTCTGATTTAATTTATAACATAGCACCACTTCTAGGCAGTTTCACATATAACAGGTATTGTCCAGGTTCATATCCTAAGGGGACGTTTGGTGTGATGGATAAGGGGAATTAATTCCTGGATAAATTTTAAGTAGCCTCTAATCTCTTATTTGGTTGCAAGGCTTTGGATAACTTATCCCAGGATTAATAAATAGTATTGAGATAAGTTATCCCTCTCCTTGGGTGGTATAACAATTCCGGGATAAAATACATAAATGACAAATATATCCCTTTATATTCTATTTATACCTCACTTTCCACATTTATGTATAATTATTTTTGAAAGTCTTCAACCACCTTAATCTTAAATAATTCTTTTACCAAAAAAAAAAAACTTATTACTAAAAATAAATATTAGCACATGTCCTCCCTACCCCCCCCCCCCTTTCGCTTCCTTATATTATTTTTAATACCATGTATAATAATATTCACTACTCTTTATTTTTATAATAATTCTTCATATATTTTTATTTAAAAATTACACTATATAAATATAATTTTTATTTATGAATTTATTTGACTAATTCTTATATTTATTTATATTTTGATTTCTCATAAATCCTCTTTTAATTTACTTTAACAAACTTAAGATGAAAAATCTATTTTAAAGCTAAATTAGAAAAAAGTTTTATTTTTAAATACATACAGTACCTTCGTGGCAATGCACACACAAAAATATTTAAGTTAAATAAGATGAAAGTTTTATTTTTTTAAAATTGAATAATTAAAGCTTGCAAAGAAAATACAAAAAAATATATAAAGTGAAGGGTAATTTTGTAAACAAACAACTTGTTCTTAAAATGTATGCAATACATATTATTTTAAATACAACAAATCAAACACTCAATAAGAAATAATCTCAGCATAATTTATCCCGTCATAACTAATCCCGTCATAACTAATCCCATCATAACTTGTTTTCAAACCAAACGACCCCTAACTCTTTTACATAATCCCTCAATTCAAAATAAGATACTCTATCTATATCAACATCTAAAAAATTAGTAACTTTTCCACCATGATATGATTTTTCCCCCTTGTATCCCTTTTTTTCCTTCTTCATAACATCACCATGGTAAAATCTCAAAGTAATCAATTCAAAAGATATTTTAACAACCTGAAAACAATATTAACAAATCATTTTTTCAATCACAGTTGACCTCTCAACCACGACAAAATACATACAACAATAAAGGGGAATCATATGAATGAAATATTGTAAACTTGAAAAGAATTAAAGACGAAATAACCCTAGGCTAAATTGTATGAAGTAACCACCTTTTAGAGATGCGTGACTAACCTTTCAGAAATGGAGACGATGACACAATAGATGCTCCACCAAACCCTTGTAACTACCGATATCTTCCACCAAACAATGAACTCCTTGATTGTATCATCGATTAAACGATTAACACAAAAAGGATGACTCAAAAACACTATAGAATCGAAGAAATCTTTAGCAATTTCTTTGATTTACGATCGAAATTGTCAATTAGGTTTTGGTGTTCTTAGAACTAAATGGGTGGGTGAAATAAAATGGATTAGGGTAAAATAACATAAATTTGAGTGAAATAAAATGGGTTTGGATAAAATGAATCGGGTTGGGGGCCATTTAATACGTGACTTCACTAGGAGGCAAGTGTCTCTCTCTATTACATAATGCCTGAGGTTGGGTGACGGAAGGGATAAATAAATACACTTTGGAGTACTTAAGATGTGTAATAGGTTGCCCTAATAGTATAAGCGTGTAAGTGACTTTTGGGTACAAGTTCAGGAGGCAATTTATGCTTTTTCCCATCAAATTTTTCTGAATATACATGCATATTAAAAAGTACCCATACTCGAATATACATATATTTTGTAAGAAATATTTTGAAATATACGTATAACATACATGTAAAGACTAATTATTTGAATCTGACGAGCGAAACTATCTTGATTTGAGCCACCCTAAACTCTGTTACTAGTCATATTATACAATACCTTATGTTATCTTTCACAACTCCCAAAGAGATTGATCGCATCCAAATAAATTTTATATGGGATACCAACATTTATAAGAAGAAGTTACATCTTGTTAGTTGGGGAAATGGTTACTTATTGGCAAAGCTAAAGGAGGTTTGAGTCTAAGGATAAAAATATAGCCATTCTTGTTAGTTTGATCCAGCGATAAAAAGTATCAAAATCAGTTCATAAAATTATAATTCGTTTAACAAGTTAATAATAATAAACTTATTATGATCAATTTAAACTCTTAATTTAATGCTTAAGAGTTTGAATTTTGTGCATTATTAGTGTACAATTTTTTTTATACCATCTATTGATTATTAAATGTATTAACTATAGTAACTTTCTTAAGTAAATTGTTTTTCAAAATATAATTATAATTTATCAAAAAGGACATTAAAGGCAAGTTCCACCTATTTAAATCACCATTCTTGTGCACTTAGCTGAAAATTGGATAATGAAAGATTTTGGATGGTGCTCAAAATTTAATTTCATAGTTCCCTGAAAGTAACTTGTGAAGATATATCAATTATCACATAGTCTGGTGCCCATGACAGCCATATTCCACCATCATAATGAAATTTCAATTTCATTTTTTTTAAAAAAAATTCCATCCTTTTAACATATCAATCCTATTCAACTTTGTTTTTGTTTCTAGTAGCCCCACCAGTTCTATCTTCTTTTTTTTTGGTTGCAAAGGCATTTCACCTCCTTTTACTTGTTAGGGGGAATTTAAATTGTTGGGATCAAAATAATCAGAGATCAAGTCAAAGTTAACAATTGTAAATATTGACGATAATAAAAAACATATCGAAAGAACTATAGTATATTAATATGATTTAACCAATTGACCATGAGAAAGTTAATATAAAAAAAAGCTTAAAACTACTGAAAGAAATTCTTCTCCCAAACAAGATTCTTTAATAACTATATTAGGGTGCTATTGTGTTATTGTAAAAAATACTGATCTTCAATTTAGGAAAGTCCAAACTTTCCTTCTAAGAAAATGTTAACCAAAAAGGAAAGAAATCTTTTGCAACGATAAAACATTTTCCACAAAGAAAACCGTATTGAATTAAAATATACTCTGTTCGTCCACTTTTAATTGTCATGGTTTCTTTTTTTTAGAGTCAAACTATAAGAACTTTGACGAACATTTTACAATGTATTTTGTCATCATATCATGACACGCAAAAATTATAATTTCTAGTACTTTTCGTATAGTTTTGAATATCTAATTTTTTTGCTTAAAATATCGAATTAATGTAACCTAATTTAACTTTGAAAATTAGTCAAATTGACTATTGAAAAGCGCAATATGACAATTAAAAGTGGACAGAGGGAATAATTACGTAAAAAGTCAATAGTGTAGAAAATCTTGGACATATCCTAACACAAACCACTAACATTCCAACATATATAATGTTCTCCATTTCCCAAGAAAGGAGAAGAGAGGAGTAAATTCCCTCCCTCATTTTTAACTGTATATTGCATTGTGCTCGCAAAGGTGAATCGAAAATTTGAAGTTTATGGGTTATTTATAAATCTCACATTAAAAAAATAGCAAGTGCTTTAATTTTTGCCACAAGACCAAGCACTTACTTTGTTAATGGATTTCAAATAAATATTTCTTATATAGTTAATGACTTTCTCAATATAAATATAGTAATCACACAAAAGTCACTGGGTTTTCGAAATCCTCCACCCTATCCCTAGATCCGCCCATGTATGCTTGCTTACTTGTGCTTTATCCAAAGCTAAGAAAGAGTTTTTATCATTAATTACCTGTTGCTTCTGTTTTTTACTCTCTTTGTTCATTTTTACTTGTTGATTTTTTGTTAATTTTGAATTTCACACTCCTCTTAAAAAATAATGATTGATATGAGTATTTTACTATAAGACCAATATAAATTGATGTTTAGTCTTATGCCTTCGAAAATGATTTGGGGAATAAGTAATTGATGATGAGGGTAAAAAAAGAAAAAATGTTTAGTGTCTTTTCTTGATATGTTAAAAGTGACAATTAAAATAAAAAATCTATTTTTAAAATATTGGACAAGTAAAAGTAAACGGAGGAAATATATTATTTGTTTATCTCTGAGGGAGTCACCCACTTTGTTTTTATTGACATAATCGCTTTGTTTTTATTTGTTTGTCTTACTTTCCTTTGTTAAAAAAGAACGCATCTTTATCTTTTTAGCAATTCTTTAATTCTAGATCTTTACGTGACATGTTTAAACTAATTCAAATGTCTGCTACTTAATGAAAAGGAGTAGCCTTAACATTAGTATTAAATATACATCATCTACAACACACAGAACATCATGTCAGAGCAACAGATCTAACAAAATTATTGCAAATTGACAAAAACAACCACTGAAATACTAGTTAAATGACACAAGTACCCTTAACTTGAATTTTAAATCTCATCCTTGATTGACTCCCTTGCTTTTTTCTTTATGACTTAAAAGTCATTTATGTTTGGCCAATAATTTTATTCTTTTTATCCCCAATATTTTTTTATAATCTCATATTATCCTTGTTATAATAAAGCTCTAGAAGTCTTTTTCTCTTCTCCTCATTTTTTTCACAGTCGGCACTCTTTGCTCTTCTTTTCTCTTTCTTTTCTTCTCGTTTTTTCCTCTTGTTGTTTTTTTCTTTCTTTTTCATTCTATATTATGTTCTCATTCTTTGATTTTTTTTCTTATAAATAATTTGTGGTAAAAAAGTATATATAGTCATTACTATTTATAAATATAATTGAGAAAACATTTCAAAATTTTCATGTGTTTTATCAAAATTATATATTTTAAAAATTAAAAATAACCTACACATATAAATTAACTTATATAATCAATTTATATTGAAATTAAATTAAAATATAAATTTAATTTAATTTTTTTTTGATTTTTTTTTATAATAATTAATATTTTATAATGTTAACAACTTTAAGGATACTTCTAATATTTTGACAAAAAAGGTTGCTTAACGGTTCTTGTTTACCAAATACATCTATAACTTTTTCTTTTTTCAGCTTAAGCACTTTTAAAAAAAAATAAAGTTTCAAGAACACTTTTCAAAAGCCATTTTCTTAGAAAATTACCTAAGGTGTCCTAGTTGTAGTGGTCTTGATTTTTTGTCCCTCGTAAGAAAAGTTTTTAAAAAATAGTCTTCCTTCCACTTTTAGTAAGAGCAAAAGTCTATTTTTCTCCTTCTACACCTCAAATGTTTTTAAGTAACTCTCGATGCTCAATTACTTTTCCCCTCTTTCTTTATTTTCTTTCTATCTTTCATTTATTTTTTTTCTTGTAAAATAATTCTTCTTTTTTTCTCTATTTTTTTCTTAACTCTCATTTTGTTTTGTTAATGAACCGAAAATTGAGTAATCCGTAAAGAGGATCTTCTTTCTTTGACATATAAGTAAACTTAAGGGTTTTATTTTTAAGTCAGTTAACAATATCTGTAATAGAATCGGCCACATATCTAACGTAGGAAAAATAATATATGTTAACATCTAATTGATAAAATAGTCTATGGAAAATAATATCATTTTTGAAATTGTGTTGTCCATGAGACATAAGTTATTTTTTAAGCCTTGAATTATGTGTTGCCTCTAAATCAAGAGTTATAGACTATATCATAAGTTATGCATAGTGTAAATAGTTGCCCATAGGCATATGTTATTTTTTAAAAAAACTTTTGAGCTATGTTTTGCCTCTGAGACAATATTTTTTGTGTTCCATATAAGTTAAACATAATGAAAATGGTGTAAATTGTTGCCCATGAGGCGGAACTTGTTCTTTGAAGGTCTTTGGGCTAAGTTTTGCCTCTAAGACGAGCTATGGAGCATCTCATAAACCAAGATGCAGTGTCAAGTCTTGCCCATGTGGCTTAACTTGTTTGAAAGCCCCTAGGCTAATAGGTCATAATACTAATGCAATAGTTATAAAGTATTTCATAAATCCAGATCTTTTGCCCATGGAGCGTAACTTATTATTTGGAAGTTCTTGAGCTAAGACTTGCCTCTAAGGCAAGAGTTATAGAGCATCTAAAAAATAAAGACACAATATAATAGTGTCAAATCTTATCCATATGGGGTGTAACTTGTTGTTTTGAAGTTCTTGGTCTAAGTTTTGCCGCTAAGACAATAGTTATGAGTATCTCATAAATCAAGGTTTCTTGCTAATATGATGTATTTTGTATTTTGGAAGTCCTTGGACTAAATTTTACCTCTAAGACAAGAGTTATAGAACATATATTAAATCAAGACACAGTGTGGTAGTGTCAAGTCTTGCCCATGGTGCGTAACTTGTTGATTTGAAGTTTTCGATCTTTATAAAGCATATCATAAATCAAGACACAATAAGATAGTGTCACCTCTTGCCCATGAGATGTAGCTTGTTCTTTGAAAGTTCTTGGGCTAAGTATTGCCTTTAAGGCAAAAGTTATAGGACATCTAATAAATCAAGACACAATGTGGCAAGTGTCAAGTCTTGCCCATAAGGCGTAACTTGTTGTTTTGAAGTTCTTGCCTCTAAGGCAAAAGTTATAGAGTATAAGCATCTCGTAAATCAAGACACGATAAAATAGTGTCAACTATTTCCTATAAGACGTAACTTGTTCTTTAAAATTTTTTGGGTTAAGTATTACTTCTAAGACAAGATTTTTTTTTATAATTTAAAATAGTAAGTATTAATTTTTTTTTGTATTGAACCTTGATACTTGAATTTAGGGATAAATTTTATTTTTTAAAAGTACAAAATATATAAAATAGGTAATCTTTTAGCTCGATAAGTGAAAAATATATAAAAGAAAATTGAAAAAAAAAAGAAAAAAGAAAGAGGAAAGAAGAAGAAGGCAAAGACAAAAAAAAAAAGAGAAAAAGGAAAAAAAAAGAAGAAAGAAAAGAGAAAAAGATAAAAGGAAATTTTCTTTTAGTTCTATTTATTTATTAAGACATAAATTATACTAATATAATATTAAACTCTCTTAATTTGTTAGATTTGAAAGACAATTTTATTCAAGAAATTTTCATTAAATGAGCCATTTATGAACTTAACTCTTTTTTTTTCAAGTCAATTCAAGTTCTAAATAAACTAATCTCAACAATTGTCCCAATCATAAAATATCCAAATTTATCTTATCCCACATATTAAATGATTCCTTTACATTTTATTTAAATATGTTATATCATTTTTCAGCATTATATAATATCAAATATTAAAAAGTTAAAAGATAAATCTAAAAAAAAGAAGAAGATATAAGATAAAATTACTAAATAAAAAAAATGACGAATAACACCAAATCAATCATTATACCACCAAGCCTTTTTAAATATAAAACCTCCTGCTATAAAGTGATTTGGACTTTTGCACTTCCAATTTTCCAGAAAAAATTATGTCACTGCTGACGAAGCTGTAAAATTATGACTTTGTCCCTTTTTAGCTTTCAAAATTCATTTAATTAATTTATTTTTTTCCCCAAAAATGTATATTTTGATCCACAAAATCATTATTGTATCATCACTTCATTGAATAACTTTCTTACAAGAAGAATCTTTCACTCCTCTTTCTTCCTCTACCCAAATAGCATCCACCCCACTGAAAAAGACAGCTTTTTTTCCAATAAAAATGGTTGCTTTGTAGTATTTCTTTTTGTTTGTGTAAATCTTTACTGGTTCAGAAAGTGAACTTTTGTTTGATTCATATTTTGAGGTAAGAAATACTACTATTAGTGTAATATTTGAATCTATTACTTAGTTTCTGCTTCTGGGTTGATGTTCTTTTTTCGCAATTAAGGATTTTTTTGGACTTGGATACATATTTTGTAGAGGTTGACTTCTGTAATTTTCTTCCAAGACTTTAAATCTAGCTTAAAATTTTCATTTTTTTTGTTTTGAAAAAAGTGAACTTTTGTTTGATTTGATTCATATTTTAAGGTAATTTGTAGTTTGAGTGATTTATTTTCTAGTATTGCTTTTGGTACCTGCAATGGAGCTCGAGTAATCTGTATTTGGGTTGGGCTGACTTTGGGGAAGCGTTCCCTGCCAAGTATTTTTCCGTATCGAGGCTCGAAATTGAGACTTCTGGTTAAGGGAAGAGCAACCCCATCTGCTGTACCGCATTCTTTGGCGGTGTATTGCTTAGTAGTTGGAATTATACTACTGGAAGGATTTGGGTTTTCACATAAAGGATTTTGGTTGTTTTTGGGGGTTGTATATTCAGAAGTTTGTGTTGGGTTAAGATTACAATTATGAAGTGGTTGTCTTCTACAATTTTTTTTTCCAAGACTTTGTTAGCTTATTTTATTTCCTTGTCTTTTTCAAGTGATGTTAAATGCTGAAAATAAATTGATGTCATGAAGTTCCCATTTCCATGGAAAACAAAAAGATATAGATAAAGATGATTTATGAATTGACTTCTCAAGATAGGGTTTGGATTGGGTAGTATTGATGTTTGTTGAAAGATATAATTCAGGGAGCAAATAATTAATGAGTTGCGGTGTTTGCAAGATTTTAACTAGGTGAGTGCGGAGCATTCTATACCCATTACAACTCTCTAGCAAAGGGTACAAGTTTAGTTTAAGTATTTTCTTTTTTGAATTTTCAACTGCATATTTGGTATTATAGACGAATGCAATGGGTGCGAGAGTACCCGCTGCCTAAACTCTACAATCTCCTCTCTTATACCTTGCAAATAAAGCTGAAAATTTTATACTGCAGTTGTCATAGTCAAATCTTTTCACAACTCTGAAAAGGGTGAAATGTGCATAATATACTGACCAATGAGCTTATTTTCTTGCAGACTAATTACAGAGGTGATGCAGGGGTACAGTATTTTCATTTGAAGGAGAGGCAGGGTACGATAAAGTATTGAGCTTGTAGAGGGTTACACGGGGTGTTGCTTACAATGGCTTTCAAGCCATTGGATTGGTATTGCCAGCCAGTGGCAAATGGTGTGTGGTCAAAGGCTGTGGAAAATGCCTTTGGAGCTTATACCCCATGTGGAACAAACACTCTGGTTATATCTGTTTCTTATCTAGTCCTCTTGGCCTTGTGCTTAAACCGAGTATGGAAAATGATGAAAGATCTCTCAGTCCAAAGGTTCCGCTTGAGGTCAAATTACTATAACTACTTGCTGGGTCTTTTAGCTGCTTATTGCACTGCTGAGCCCTTGTTTAGATTGGTCATGCAAATATCAGCCTTGAATATAGATGGCCAGCCTGGTCTTGCCCCATATGAGGTAGGTTTCTTTCAATGATATAGTGTGTTAGTGTTGTTTGTCTCTTTATGTAGTTTTGGGCAATCCTCACCTCATGATATCGTTTTTGAATTGAGTTAAGACTTAAAGGTCTGTTTTCTTAACATGATATTAGAGGCAAACCCATCCATGTTATTGTGTGTCCCAATATTGGGGTTATGTTGTCCATGCTCTAGTAGGCGTGCTGGGGTGGTAAGTGTGCAACATTGGTGGAGGGATGAGGTATTTGCCTCCTTATATGGTGTTGGGCAATCCTCACCTCCTGTGCTAGCTTTACCTCATGTGCTAGCTTATGGGGTTGAGTTAGGCCCAAGGTCTATTTTGTTAACACTTAGCTTAAATATGCAACTTGTAAAACTGATAATTTGGAATTGCATGGGTTTACCATATAAATAAAGAATAAAAGTGTGAACAAAAAAGAATGATACATATAACTTATCCAATCTTTCTGTATCAATTCGAGGCATCTGATGTAGTAGCTGCTACTTGCTGAGATTTCTGGATGATATTTTGATCTTTCTTGCATAAGTTTCTTTTCCTTCTTTTATGAGCTGTAATTTAGGTAACTTGGTCTGCAGTTACCCTTAAACTAATGGTGCTGGTATGTTTGATATTATGCCATCTGGTTGTTCTCCTGTTCCATTTAATGGTGACAAATGATGATGTAAGATATACTGAAAGTTGTTTCTTGGAGAACGAGTTGAGACCATAATGTGTTCCAGTAATAACAATTTTTTCAATTCTAACAGAAAAAAAATAATCTTATGCCATTTCTAATTTTTCGTCATATTATCATTCTTTAGATAATTTCCTTGACAATCGAGGTTCTTGCTTGGTTCTCTATGCTGGTGATGACTGTTGTCGAGACAAAGGTGTATATCCGTGAGGCCAGGTGGTCTATTCGGTTTGCAGTAATATACTGTTTGGTGGGGGACGTGGTGATGCTTAATCTTATCCTGACTGTGAGAGAGTACTATAATGAGTAAGTTGTTCCTCCCCTTAGATAGTTCTTGAACTGATACAATGAATGAAGGTTTTGCGTGCATGTGGTTAGTTATTCTCATATTTGTTGTTGTTGTCTTGCTACCAGTGTATAATGGGTGTTATTGTCAGGAAGAACTTGAGTAGTTTTACGCGATATGCTTGAAATTGCCAAATGCTACTGTAATTATTCCACTTCTCTATGCCTCCCTCCCCTTAGGTTTCTTAGCGAGCTTGCATTTTTTTAGAGTTATAACTGCATCCTAAGCTGAATCTTGTGAATTCCCCCATGAGTATATTTTCTCAGTTAGGGTTATGATTTTATCCCCAAGCCCCCCACAGAAAACCCTCGCACCAAAAAAAAAAACCTGTTGCTCTTTTTTTCTACTTCAAGAACTCCATGTTACCATCTCAAAAAAAAAAGTTAGTCTAAAACCTCATTCAGAGTTAAGGATGGTTTCCCTGCTTGTCAATAATAGTTCCTTTCTGGAAAAGCAAAGTTAAAAAAAAAGGAAGGTCCTCAAAGTAAGCTGCTGCTGTACTTCTGATGAAGATCTTTATTGAGAGTTAAAAACCTCATTGAAAGTTAAGGATGATTTCCCTGCTTGTCAACAGTAATTCCTTTCTGGAAAAGCAAAGTAAAAAAAGGAAGGTCCTCAAAGTAAGCTGCTGCTGCTGCTGTACTTCTGATGAAGATCTTTATGGAAACAAGCTAAACAATAGTGGGAGACCGAGCGTTGTCACTGTTTAATGCCTGCCTTTTCTGGTTGATGTTTAGGTGGCATATTGGGGTTCAATATTTTCTTTGTAGGTTTTAGTTCCAAAGCTCATAAGTTCTGAATTTCTGATATGAACAGATATACACACTAGGTTGGTTCATTCACATCTTCCTTTTTCTTTGCTAATTAAAGTTATCTATCTTTATGTGCAGATCAGTACTGTATTTGTACATCAGTGAGGTTGCTGTCCAGGTTTGTTGCTTTAAAATCTTTCATGTACTCTATAGTTATGTGATTATCAAGAGATGTTACTTGAAAATCTTTGCTTGGTGGTGTAAAATCATGTAAATGTGCTGTCTTGGCCTTAGGAAGCACACCCAAAATCGAGAGGACGTAGGCTTTAGAATAAAACAAGGGAAAGTAAGCCTAATGATTAAAATGAAGTTTGGAACTCACTGCAGGTTATCTGTGGAGCAAAAATTGCTTTACCTTATTGGAGTCTTAATTTAATTTATTTTTATCTTCTATTTCACTGTTTCCTTTCGTATTTCATGTTTCTGGAATTTTTTAGAACAGAGAAACTTTAATAACTTCCAGAGTTTATAGTTCAAATACTTCTGAATTCTTAAAGATGGCAGTGGTTAGTCCTTTCTTGCTTTTCTTGCAGTTAAAGTAACTAGTAGCAGTATAGTGAAGAAGCTTGAGTTTTTGTAAAATGGTTTTGGTATGATTGCTGAAATAGGAAAATTTGGAATCTGTGAGTACATTAGCAGTTACAGATTCCCCTCAGAATTAAAACTTTTAATTTGCTCTAACTAAAGGGAAATAAAACACAAGTTCATCAAATAGGACCAAGATGATGAGGGAATTAAAATATGTGACTGGCATTAAAACTCCTTTATGGAGTCATCAAGAAGGTCCCATACTATTAAAGGAAAGTTTATAGTTTTCACAAAGTCTGCTATAAGCAATGAGTTACAGACATTCTACTTATGCTATAGTTGTGTGTAGATCCACAAACTATACATCTTTTTACATAGACAAATTGTCAAGTCCACAGCCAAATTTAAAATTGTTATTGCAACTGCTCCCGCCCTTTCAATTTGTGTGTCTTTTCTTTTTAGTCTTGTTTCAAAAAAAAAATGCCACGGTTCTATATTTGCAGAGTTCTTATTCCTACATTTTTTCTGTTTACCCTTAATGACACTCCCTTATAAGATTGACATGGTATGTTTAAGACTTCAAGATTCAAATTTCAAAGGGTATTTTTGGGATGTTATACACACCTTTCGCTTAAGATCACAAGATTTGAAAGTCTTCTTTATAGTCTTAAACTTCCTGCCTAGTCGAACTAAGATGCAAATTGAAACAGAGGGAATATCAAATGGGGTGGGGTAAATGTTCGCTAATCAGCCTGCTTTGTTATTCCTTATTAGCATTGCCAACATTTTTGCAGAAACCATGCAGTAATTGCTTAGTTATCAATTCTAATGAGAATGTTTTAGAAGGATTCATTCCACTACTTTTGACATAAATTGACACTTGTTGTCATTCTAAACCATAAACTGTGAAAAGTTGCTCTCAATCAATTTGAATGGTATGTTTGGAACAACCAAGATTCCACAGAACGATGCTCACTCAATTGAAGCCCAGAATATGAGTTCTCTTTACACAATCCTGGGTCAAAATATGTTGAAGGATGAACCAAATGAATCTTGCAAACTTGAGGAGACAAATCCATCATTCCATGTAGGCACTCTATGTTTGGAGTGCACTGTGTCTATTCCTAGGCTAAATAGATAATTGAATAATTCAACCTTCATTAGTAAGATAGCTTGTATTTCTTAAAGCATGGGATTGATGCAATATTTGATTTCCAATTTGCACTCTTGAAGTTAAGTATGCATTCTTATGAGGGAATCAATTGACTCATTATGTTATTGGATCTCATGGTTTTAACTCTTAAATAACTAAACCAGGTCCAATCTCATTGGTTCTACTGTGTAGGTATTGTTTGGATTGCTGCTTCTGTTTTATATTCCTGATGTGGATCCTTATCCCGGGTACTCTCCACTTCGAAGTGAATCTTTCGACAACACTGCATATGAAGAACTTCCTGAAGGCGAGCAGATTTGTCCTGAGAGGCACGCCAACATATTTTCCCGTATGTGACTATAAATTTCTCAAGCACTTGATTATTTTGGTTTGACGTCCTTCATAAGTTTGATTATGACATGAACACATATTAAGGCTGTTTAGGAATTCAGGTACTTCCCAATTGGGGGCCAGATCCTTGGAACTTAAGTACTTGACCAGATTATTGGTGCATCATCATTTGAGAAAAATAACATTTGTCTAGTGATGTGATATCTGTCTATGGATGTATATGTCCACCTATGAACTTAATCACACTTGCATCTCATTGGTGTACTCTACTTTGACCTCTTTATTTCTTGTTTCTTGGGAGAGAGGGAGGTTTGATGAGTTCTATACTAGTGTTTTGTGTGATGGTATGAGGACTACAAATATCTTATTAGTTCCCAAATTCGCAGTCTCGTTGTACAAAAATGTGAAATTTTCATATTATGGATGAGGTCACAATTCTTATTTGACATAATATTAGCTTCTATGTGTAGAAAGACTTGGATGTAAGATTGGCATATATGAAGAAAAGTTGGGGAGGAAGGATACACTTAAAAGGATAAGCAAATTAAATTGGAGAGTTCTAGCACTTCTAGAATCCCAGATTGGTTGAGGAGAGAACTTTTTATAACTGTTCTTGGATAAGAGAAAGCTGGTTTTCAAATCCATGCCTATGGTGCCAACAAACTGTGTTCATCAAAGTTGAAGTATTACTTTTGTCCACAGTTGGTTCCTAGGGCATCAAAGTTCCACTTGTTAGAATAGGAATAGGTTTATACAATCCTATTTAGACAGGAATAGGAATATGAATAGTAATAGAAATAGGATTTCTCATATGGTATCAGAGCCTCTACTATCTTGGTAAACAATCAAAGAGTTTCCGTTGTCGGCGGGCGGCTATTACCTATGTATGTCGCTCGTCTGGCCAACGATTATGTTAGCAAAATTTGGGTCACCGTGTATCTTTCCAGTGGTTATTTTCTCTTATTTGATTTGTGTAAGCACCGTGCCATCTTTCTGGTGACTAATTTTTTATATTTAATTTGTGTAGCACTGTGCCATCTTTTTGGTGACTACTTTTTCATAATTAATTTGTGTAGCACCGTGCCATCTTTCCGGTGACTACTTTTTCATAATTAATCTGTGTAGTACCGTGCCATCATTCCGGTGATTACTTTCTCATATCTGATTCGTGTAGCACCGTGCCATCATTTCGGTGACTACTTTCTCATATCTTATATGTATAGCACCGTGCCATCCTTCCGGTGACTACTTTTTCATATTTAGTTTGTGTAGCACCGTGTCATCTTTTCGGTGACTACTTTTTTTCATATCTGATTTGCGTAGCACCGTGCATCTCTCCGGACTACTTTTCATATTTAATATGCATAGTACCGTGGATTTTTCCAAACTACTTTCTCATATCTGAGTTGCGTAGCACCGTGTGTATTTTCGGTAACTCCTTAGATTTGATTTGTGCAGTTCCATTTGTCTTTCCGGTGACTCCTAAAATTTGATTTGCGTAAGGTCGTGCCATCATTCTGACTCTATTCATATAATTTCTTTTTTTCAGTAGGGTCGTGACGTTAATATGACTCTACCCATATAATTTCTATTTTCCGGTAGGGTCGTGCCATCATTCCAATCCTACCCTATAATTCTTTTTCTCATAGGGTTGTGTCATCATTCCGACTCTACTCGTATAACTTTATTTCTCAGATTGTGACCACTTTCAGCCATCAAATCTAATACTCTAGCGCATGAGCATATTTTGTTAGTTTTTCAGTGACCTTGTTTAATATGGACTCATCTATTGATTCCAAGACGATCCATATAGTTTGTACCAGATTTTGAGCACTTCTCGACAACCGTTGCATTGTGAAGAAGTCTATATGGAGCAACCACCTAATTTTGTTGCTCAGGGGGAGTTTAGTAGCCTCGTGTGTTGATTACGTAAGTCACTCTATGGTCTAAAACAGTCTTCTCAAGCTTGGTTTGGGAAGTTCAACATTGTAATTTTATCACTTTGAGTTTTATCGACATTATGCATCAAATCAGTATTTCATGAGAAGACCAAGCACATTGAGAATGATTGGCATTATGCATCGAATCTAGTATTTCATGAGAAGACAAGCACATTGAGATTGACTATCAATTTTGTGAAGTCGAGTGATTAACTTGCAGGTATCTCACCAAGCCCCTCATCGGTCCTCGTATTAAATACAGTTGCAGACTTGTATGCACTAGCTTGAGGGGGAGTGTTAGAATATGAATAGGTTTATATATTCCTATTTAGAATAGGAATAGGAATAGTAATAGAAATATGAATAGTAAATAGTTTCCTACTTGGTAAAGGATTGTATTGTAGTATCTATAAATAGGGTCTCTATGTAATGATGTAGATACAACAATTCAATAATATTTTTCTCTTATATTTCTCACACCACTTATATGGGAAATTTTTTGTACTATGTTCTTCCTGGTAATAGAAATTGGTGTACATGATGGTAACATGATCTACTCAGAGATGGCGGAAAATTGTCATGCCCCGATGGTACCCCCTAGGCGCAACACGATGCTTAGTGTCAGAAGTGACCCCAAGCTAACCCATGGCATGACATATCTATACAGGTTCATTTAAAACATGCACTATGCGGAAGCTAAAACCAGTTTAATATCTGAAATGGGGAAAAGCCCAACATGTCTGAATATTTAAAATATCCGAAGAGTTTAGTGATGACTGAAAACAACACCCTGAAAGCCTCTAACTGATCTGAGTTGTTGCGACCCAGCTAACTCTAAGAAGACTGAAATTGAAAAGTAAAGACTGAAAAGTAAAGCACGTCTATCATCCTCGAACTATGAGGACTCACTACTGAAGCTGTTGAGTACGGATAGAAAGTCGAGCTAAGCGCGGTCTGGATGCTGAGCGCCTGAACCTACGTCATGAAACGATGTAGCGCAAAAGTATGCGTCAGTACTTTGAATGTACTGAGCATGCGGGATATATGCTAAGCTGAACAATATAGAAACTGAAAATGGAAATAGATATATTGAAGATAATTGAAATTTGAGCTGGATGCAATGACCAAGTACTAATCAAGGAGATATAACATGTTGAACTGAATACTGAATACATGGTCAATGCAACGTGGAGTTCGATGTATACGTCCCATTGAGATGATTCAATATACCTTGCCAGGGTACAAAGGCATGACTGTGGCATGATTACTAAAACTGATGCCCAACAAAGGGGACTTATAAACCTACGCGGGCACGTAGTTCTGGGACTTAAGGGTACGCTGAACCCTAGTCCAATTCAATGCTAAGTCTACTCCCAACTGAATATAAAGCTAAAATGCAACTGTAATACTGAGTAGCTCAAAATACTGATAATTAACTGAGAATGCAACATACATATACGGAAAGATGTGGCATTCAAATTCTGAAGCATAATTGTTTGACTAATCTGCCTAGCAAGTATAATTCATGAAATACAGATAATTAACTCAAGCTAGGGTTTCTGAGTTCTATGCATGTGACTATACTAATTCTCCAAGAAACATGTAATTAACATTATAGAGACTATAACAGCTGAATTGCAATGGATCCCTAAGATTTAGGAACCCTAGGTTTGAACAATTTATGGAGAAACTGAAGAATTGATTGAATTCTAGGGACCTAATGGGTGAAAGGAACCCATTAGTGAAATCCCACATACCTGGTGACGAAAACTATGGAGAAATTCTTTGGATTTCGGGGCTGAACTTGAAGGAGAGCTTTGCTTGTTCTTGAGAGAAAATTGTCGCTTCTTTCTCTTCTCTTCTTTCTAAGTTAGATGATTTTAGGAGAATGAATGTTTTAGGTAGTTTCTGACTAGATTACTAGGCTTAGGCGAAGTAAAACGACATAGTTTAAGTACCAAATGACGTAGTTTAAGTGCCCAATACATAGGGGAAAAGACCAAAACGACCCTCACTTAAAACTGATGATGGGCCGTCTAATGCATGATGGCCCGTCTAGTGGGTTGTGAAGCTTCATCTGCCTGACAGTGCTTCACTAAAAAGGGCATAACTTTTTACTCCGAACTTCAAATGGGGCAAACTTGGTGGCGTTGGAAAGAGGACTCAAAGACCTTTAATTTGATAGGTCATGGGCCACCTAATTCATTTTGTGCTGAGATATATGATCGTTTGAAGTTGAACCAAAACTCAAAGTCTGATAAGTCTCCTTCACGGTCCGTGTGTAGCTTTACGGACCGTTTAGGAGTCCGTGGTCCTTTACAGTAGCTTAGGGGTCCTGTGCCCCTTGTTCACGGACGGCCTCATGGTCCGTGTGAAGCTTCACGGACCGTCTAGGCGTCCGTGGTCCTTCACAGTAGCTTGGGGGTGAAACTTCACTGTCTGGGTGAAACTCCAAGAGAAGGGTGACGGATCGTGGTCCTCTTCACGGCCCGTGGACCCCTCCGTGGTTTGCCCTTCTCTCTTGTCTAATTCCTAGATCAGATTTTGTTTTTGAGGTGTTACAAAAACCCTTTTAAGATTTAAATTTTGTTTAAGGAGTAATTGCTGTCCTGGTTCATAGGCTGGGTTTAAATGCTTATAGATAGTTAGACATATATATGCTTGTAACAAGTATAAAATCGAGGGTTGGCTTTAATTTTTATATTACTGAAGGAACCTACAAATTTGTGGAAGGTGATAATATAAGGGAAGTTAATCTTCTCAAATTCATTGACTTTGAAGTGGGGATGGTAACCGTATTTACATTTGGTTTGATGCCTGTGATTTGGGTGTTCATCCCTTAAATATTCGTGCCCTTGGATCTATGTGACCATGCTTCCGTAATTGCTTGCATTATAGTTGTTGCATCTTTATATTCTAACTAGTAAAATTACCCGCGCCTCACGCGAGAATTTAATATCACAGAATTTATAAAATAATACTTAAAACTAAAACAATATATTATCTTATAACCAATACTTATAATAATAACTTTGCAGAAACATAAACTACAAAGTTTAAAGCATGTACTCAAAAACAACAATTAATAACATAAGTATAAATTGTTGACGGTAAAAAAACATACCAGGATATGTAACAATAGAATGAAACAGAAAGGAAAAAATAGAGGCCACTGAATGCATGGTGTCCCCTGAATTAAGAAAATTATTCCCCTCTAGTACCCGAGGTTTAAAGGAATAGATCCTCTCAGGATAGAACGATTTTATTCACCAGTGTATTGATACAAAAATAATGGTGTCAGTGAGCCACGCTACAGGAGCAAAGTACGCGAATATTTAATTGTGCAGAAGAAGAAGAAGTTCAGAATTTTCGTTGTTTTAAAATGAGAGGAAATCTCTCTATTTATAGACAACAAAGGGTAGTGTGAACTGTTAGAATTGTAATAGGTATATACAATTCTACTTAGAATAGGAATATGAATAGTAATAGTAATAGGAATAGTATGTAGTGTTCTACTTAGAAAAGGATTGTATTGCAGTATCCTAGTTGGAAAATGTGTCTATTGTAGTGTCTATAAATAGGGTTTCTATGTAATAATGTAGATACACAATTCTATGACAATTCAATAATATTCTTCTCTTATATTTCTCACATGGTATCAGAGCTTCTACGATCTTGGTAAAAAAATCAAAGAGCTTCCGCTGCCGGCGGGTGTCTATTACCCATATATGCCGCCCGTCTGGCCAATGATTATGTTAACAAAAGTAGGGTCAATGATATATGCATGAACCCCATAATTAAGAGAAGAAAACACAGGTCACCGTGCGTCAATTTCTGGTGACTTTCTAGGGTTGTTTTGTGTCAATCCCATATCCGTCGTTATTTGTGTAGCACCGTGTTATCTTTCTAGTGACTACTTTTTTTTTCATATTTAATTTGTGTAGCACCGTGCCATCCTTCCGGTGACTACTTTTTTCTTGCATATCTGATTTGTGTAGCACCGTGTATCTCTCCGGACTACTTGTCATATTTAATTTGCGTAGTACCGTGGATTTTTCTGAATTACTTTCTCATATCTGGGTTGCAGAGCACTGTGTCTTTTCGGTGACTCCTCAGATTTGATTTGCGTAGTTCTATTCGTCTTTCCGGTGACTCCTCAAATCTTATTTGCGTAGGGTTGTGCCATCATTCTGACCCTACCCATATAATTTCTTTTTTTTCAGTAGGGTCGTGTCATCATTCTGACCCTACCCATATTATTTCTCTTTTTCAATAGGGTCGTGCTGCCAATTCGACCTTTCGTATATAATTTCTATTTTTCAGTTGGGTTGTGCCATCATTCTAACCCTACCCATATAATTTTATTTCTTAGATTGTGACCACTTTCGGCTATCAAATCTAATACTCTGGCATATGAGCATGTTTCGACCTGTTTTACGATGACTTTCTTGTTTAATATCTACTCATCTCTTGATTTCGAGACTATCCATATATTTTTATCAGATTTTGAGCACTTTCTATTTTAGATATGCTTTTGCAAAAAAAAAAAGAGAATAAAAAAAAGGGTGATCCCGAGGAAGAAGTCTATATGGAGCAACCACCTGGTTTTTTTGTTGCTCAAGGGGAGTTTGGTAGCCTTGTGTGTCGATTGTGTAAGTCACTCTATGCCTCTATGGTCTGAAACAGTCTTCTCAAGGTTGGCTTGGGAAGTTCAACACTATAATTCAAGAATTTATCACTCTGTGTTTTATCAACATCATGCATCAAATTCAGTATTTCAAAAGAAGACCAAGCACATTGAGATTGATTGACATTATGTATCAAATCCAGTATTTCATGAGAAGATAAGCACATTGAGATTGACCGTCAATTTTGTGAAGTCGAGTGATCAACTTGCAGATATCTCACCAAGCTCCTCATCGGTCCTCGTATTAATTATATTTGTAACAAGCTAGAGATACATATGATTTGTATGCACTAGCTTGAGGGGGAGTGTTAGAATAGTAATAGGTATATACAATCCTACTTAGAATAGGAATTGGAATAGTAATAGTAATAGGAATAGTATGTAGTGTTCTACTTAGAAAAGGATTGTATTGCAGTATCCTAGTTGGAAAAGGTGTCTATTGTAGTGTCTATAAATATGGTTTCTATGTAATGATGTAGATACACAATTCTGCGACAATTCAATAATATTCTTCTCTTATGTTTCTCACATGAACAAATGCTTATTGTGCCTTATGGGAAATGTCACAACTCTTTGGAAAAGTTACAACCCTTCGGAAAGGTTACAACCTTTCATAAAAATCACAACTCTTCATAAAAGTCGCAACTCTTCATAAAAGTCGCAACTCTTCATAAAAGTCACAATTTTTCATGAAAGGCTAGTTTTGGAAATAAATAAATTAAAAGGGAATCCTGGTTTTTGGTGGCGCCACGTAGGCGGGCCTAGGGTTCTCTTTTATATATATATATATATATGATGATTTGCCATGGTTCTGGGAGCAATAGCGATTCTAGAACAGTCATTTGGTTTGGTTCATTATTTGTCTGCTCTGCTCCCTAAAAAAAAGGAAACTTACAATGGTAGCTAATCTGCTTTAGTTATTACCTCAAAGATGATTCTGAATTTATGTTTCAGAAGATATCTTCAAGATGTGGAACTGGAACTGGAACATATAGACCTCTCCATGAAAATGTGAAGTCACACACTTCGTGATTGGAAAGAAAAGTATGCTATGGAAAAGGTCTAAGAGGATGAATCATAATCAAATCTTTTATATGCATGCCTCTCAACAAGGTCACCCAAGATGTATATGGAATTCCATCTGGAAAACACAGGTGCGAACGGAGGTGACTTTTTGGAATGGCTGCCTAGAATGCAGCCGTCACAAAAATCTAAGGTAGAAGAGGATTGTTGTGAGCTGGCACTTTATGTGTAAAGTCATAATGAAGATGTATAGTATTTGCATTTGTACTGCTGATGTACAAAAGAATTATAGATTTTTCCTTTTTTCTTATCCAGTATACATGGGTATGACCATTCTATACTGAAACTTTAAGAGGATCTCTGGTAAGTGGAGGTTGAAGAAGATAGAAGTAAGGAAGCAGGGAAAGTAGGTGTAGGTCCCCTCTTTACGTTTGATGGTTTATTCGGAGAGGAAAGACTAGACAAGGTTCTAAAGCTGTTGACAGTTCTCCATAGAGTGTGAAGAGTTACTTTGTATCTTTATTGTAATTTTAATGTCAAGAGAAGATACTCTTGCTTATAATAGTTAGATTATTTTTTGAAGCTTATGGCTAAATCAGTGTATTATAAAGCTGTTGGTTCCATCTTGATGTGCCTATTAATGCAATTACCTTAACTTATTTAAGAAAGAAAAATGTGTATGAGTAACTATTTAGAAGAAACAGAGGTATAAATGAATGGCATATCTGTAATCAATTTCCCCCTTTCTATCAGCACACAGCTACAAGGGACCTGATATTTGCCACTCACTTTCTTATGCAGAAATTCTTTTTTCATGGATCAATCCTCTTATGCAACTTGGTTATAAAAGACCATTAACAGAAAAGGATGTGTGGAAACTGGATACTTGGGATCGGACTGAAACTCTAAACAACTCGTAAGGGTGCTCTTCTCTTCTTTCTTCATTTAAGATTTCATTTAATCCCAAGATGTGAATAACTTATTGGGAAAAGAAGTCAAATTAAATTCGATGAAGCAGATATATTAACACTCTGATAAACTATTTAGGTTTCAAAAGAGTTGGGTAGAGGAGTCTCAAAGACCTAAACCCTGGCTTTTAAGAGCATTAAACTGTAGTCTTGGAGGAAGGTAAATACGTTGTCTAATGTTTCGTGCTTCTGGTTTGCTGATTATTCTTACATACCAAGATATACATTGCTCAATCAGTTGGTATTTTATGTTACTAAGCATTTTGCCATCTTTCAACTTTTGCAGGTTTTGGTGGGGTGGCTTCTGGAAGGTAACTGATTCTCCTGTTGCATCCTGTCTGGTTATTAATACTTCTTGAATTTTTTCAGTGAATAATAATCAGAATGCATCACGTAAAAGCTTTATGCTTGTCTGCTTGAACTGTACTTTTATGTTACTAGTTTAAGGAAGTGGGCAAGCTTGATCTTTGGACTTAGGAGGCTCACTTCTGGAACCATATCTATATCTTCTCGTTATTACATTGAAGTCTAGAGTACTATGTTGCATGTTTGAATATTGGCTTATGCTTATGTATTAGTTACTGTGCTTTTTGATCGTCAATGCAAACTGATGTCCAGAAGTACACCAAGTACACTATGTTTTAAGCATAATTTCTGAGAAATTAGAAGAAAAAGAGATATTGGGAATAGAATTGATTGATTCTTCCCTCAAGTTGATGGGATTTAATAGTTGTTACAAATAATGTGATTAAAGCAAGAAATTAATAAAATATTACACAATTTCCTAAATGCTTAATTAAAGGGATTAGGGAATATCACAATCTCCTAAATGCTTAATTAAAGGGATTAGGGAATATTATCATATCTACCCTATCTAATTATACCATAATTAACAATGTCATTAGGTATGATTTTTTTTAATTTCAAAAAAAAAACAAAAAAACAATGTCATTAGGTATGCTTTCTGAAATTACCTGCAGAAGTCGCAGTGTTTGAGAGAGAGAGAGAGAGAGGGGGGGGAGGGGGGGATGGTGGATACATGGGGGCACTTGTAGATGTTTATGACAGTTTGGACTTTTGCCTTCTTTTAGGAGTAGTCTGTCAAAACACACTTCCTTCTGGGGTTCTGTCTCAGATAGGAAGTTGACTCTTTTAAGTAGTAAAATGAAGTGCTCAGTGGAGCCAAATGGATAGCCAACTCTGAATTAATTGAGAACTGACGTAGTATTTGTTAATGTTGTAAATAATTGATGTGAAATTGTGGTTTTTTATGCCCGAGTGGTTCTCTCTCTCTCTCACACACATGCGCGTGCACACATCACACACACACACACATATATACACACACACACATGTGGTCTCTGTGAGTGTAAAGAAAAGAGTGAGAAGAAGTTTCTTTGGAAATGAATTACTTAATTATTCCCTCATGTTTGTTGGGTTTAAATAGTGTTTTCAAGTTTTTTCAAAAAGAAGGAAAATAATTCCTATTTCTAATACTATTATACGGATTCTAAACCTCCTCGTCAAAAAATAAAAGAACCAAGGATTTTATATCTTTCCCGTATTTACTAGGAGTTGGCTCTTTCCAAATTAGCAATTTCCTAATTCTTAACGCCCCCTCAAGTTGGAGTGTACACATACTATGCTCCTAACTTGCCATAAATATACTCATTTCTAGAACAGCGAAGTGAGTTTGTAACTGGCTCCATGTTTTGTCGTCAAAATGACAATTTACTATATGATCCGTTCTCTCATGAAACACTAGGTTCAAAGTAGTTTGTATTGCATCCTGATTGTCTCAAGTCAATTGCATTGGTGCATCTCGTCCAAATCTCGACTCTCTAAGAAGTTGCTTATCAATAGAAAGTCACATATATGATATAACCAACACCATACTTGATATTCTGCCTCTGCACTTGATTTAGCTATTAGATCTCTTTAAGAAGTTGCTTATCGATAGAAACTCACATGTAACCAGCACCATTGATTTTGACTTGCATATTTGGTACATTTTTAATTTTACAAGAAAGATACGAAATTCTCCTAAAAAAGGCATTTGATTCTTGGGTATCTATGCTACTTATTTTGAAGCTGAAACTTCTATGAAATCAGTAAACTTATTTAAGACTCTCACTAATTAAAAAAAAGAAAGGAAAAACAAAATAAGAAGTAGGGTAGTAAAATTAGATTTCTGCCTCTGCACTTGATTTAGCTACTACATCTCTTTTTCTTTTTCAAGATATTAGATTTTCTCCAATTAGAACACTATCTTGAAGTGAATTGTCTATATGATGGGGGAGATCCTGTCCAATTTGCTTCAGAGTATCCTATTGTATTTGCATGTCCACTATGCTCAAATAATAGACCATATCTAGGTAAAGTTTTGATATACCTTAGAATGTAGCGGTGCCTTCCAATGATTGTCACAAGGGGCTGGGAGAAACTGGCTAACAACGTTGACAACAAATAAGATGTTTGAACGTGTGATGTAAGGTAATTGAGCTTACCAACCAATTTTTGATAACAAGCGGGTCTTGTCAAGGGCTCTGCTATCCAAGGACTACTCTATCCAGGAAGATGCTTAATATCCGGTCCATAGGATTATCAATGGGTTTTCAATACAACATGTCAGTGTCTTTCAATATATTCAAAGCATACTTCCTTTGTGAAATACAAATCCCACTCTAGATTTTGCTACCATAATGCCTAGGAAGTATCTTAGTTTACGATCTTTTTTTTGAAAAAGACTAATAAATGCTGCTTAAGTTGAGTAATACCTTCATGATCATCGCTTGTTATAACAATTTTATCAATGTAAACTACCAAGAATATACATTTTGGCATTATGAAAAAGTTTATTAAACACAAAGTGATCAGCTTCAAAGATGAGGGAGGCGGGCTGAGATGGTTTGGGCATGCAAAGAAAAGATGCACAGATGCCCCAGTGAGGAGGTGCGAGAGGTTGGCTATAGTGGGTATTAGGAAAGGTAGAGGTAGGCTTTTCTCAGCCTTGTGAAGAGGTGATTAGACAACACATGACTCACCTACGGCTCAACAAGGACAATGACCCTAGATAGGAAGATATGAAGGTCGAGGATTAGGGTAGAAGGTTAGTAGGTCGAGCATTCTCTAGTTTCTTTTTCTGTATTCTTATTGTTACTCTTACTTGTTACCTTTGCTTCATTTCTCATATTATTTTGTCGTTGCTACTATTCTTTTCTTCATTATTTTCAGTATGACTTCTTCAACTATGTTTGTTTTACATACTTGAATTTTTATATGCTTTACTTGAGATGAGGGTCTATCGGAAACAACCTATCTACCTTCTAAGGCAGGGGTAAGGCTGCATACACCCACCCTCCCAGACCCCACTTGTGAGATTATACTGTGTATGTTTTTGATGCTGAGGAAACAATAGTAATATAAATCCATAGAATTCTTTCCAACATTGTAAATATATACAAGTTAAATTCATGTGTGCCCTCTCTAACAATTTAAGCTTTTAGATGAGAGGGTCATACACTTAAACATGGTACCAAAGAGAAGGCAGAGGTCTTGGTTTCGGGTCTCACTGCCACCTAGGGGAGCGTATTGAAGACATAATTTGGAAAATGAAAGTGTGCTCTCTCTAACCGTTTAAGCTTTTAGATGATGATCACACACTTTAACAAGATTATATGGATATTTCAGTGCAAAAAGAACTGAGGCCAAAAACAATGAATGAAAAGGGTGGCTTCACCTATTCCTTTAACTACTGATTTTGATCCATTAGCTATGGTGACAATAGAAAAGACTGCAAAAGGTTTGAAGGCAGAAAAAAGATATTTTGTTACCAGAGATATGGTCACAAACGCCAAAACAAGAATCCAATGTCCAAAGGATGAAGACTGTCATACAAGTGAAGGAGTTACTAGGTTGAGCTATGCAAGTTATAGATGAGGATGATAACTGTTGCTTTGCAATATGGTACTGAAGATAGTCTTCGGAATCAACTCCAATCACAGTGATAAAATGCGGTGTTTGGTAGGGTTGGATTCCAGCTCCAGTTGTCTGAAGTCTTCTGAATCAACTCCAATCGCAGTGATAAAATGTGGTGTTTGGTAGGGTTGGATTCCAGCTCCATTTGTCTTAACCACCGTACTTTTTTTCTTGTGGAAGAAAAAGAAGTTTTTGCTTTTGTAAGAGTAAGAAGAAGAAACTGTTTTTGGAAAGGAAGCAACTCTTCTCCTCTTCTTTAGTTCTTTTATAACTGGAATAGAGAAAGTGAAGGAATGTTTTGACAAGACAGGAATTTCTTATAAGAGTGGAATAGGGACTCGAGCCCTTGATTCTGATACCATGTAAAGAAAAGAAGGAAGAGATTTTGGGGAATGAATTACTTGATTATTCCCTCAAGCATGTTGGGGTTAAATAGTGTTTACAAGTAATCCTAAAATGAAAAAGGAAAGTGATTCCTATTTTTAACTTTACAATTATAAGAATTCTTAGACCTCTCCCATATTTGCAAGGAATGTGCCCTTTCCATATTAAAAATTCCCTGATCCTTTAGGGAATTTTGCATACATACTACCTTTATGTAGTAGGTTAGCATTGTACTCATTTTTCAACTTCCTTAAATGCCCATAATATTTTCAGTCAGCACATTAAAATAGGGACTGTTTGGTCTTTCACCAAAATTCTCAATTTCTACCCAATTTCTAGAATCTTAAACTTCCTCCCTCTAAACTGTAACACCAATTGTTTCCCCATTGTTCCCACTGTCTTCCACTCCAATCGTTGCCACCACGGTCACTGTTATGAAAATAAAGTAACAAAGTATCTAATTGTTTACCCATTAAAGAATTTAACTTCTCAGCTACCAATTATTGGTTCTGATGTTTCATGGTAGCAGTAACAACAGACTACAAACGTCAATAAAATCAAACTCTTCACACCATTGATGGATGCTTCAACTCCATTACTTGTTTCAATGTTGATTTTCATGTCTCAGAATATGATCAGATGTGGTATTACTGGTTTGAATTTCACTAACGCCTTTTGCTTGTTGGGCCCAACTCCAATAGACCCATCTCTAAAAGTTATAACTTGTAGAATCCTAGTTTCTGTTATGATGTTTTGGAAGTGCCAAAAATATCCTCGGTAACAATCAGTCCCGTCTTTGGGAAGGCATTGATGCAGGGTTCCGCAGAGCTTGTGTCGACTGGAATTGCAAAGAAGGAAAGGATATTTTGGTGAAAGACGAAAAACTCCCTACATTTTGTGCTGGAAGGAAGAAATAAGGGCATTTTGGAGAAACATAAATGGGTACGGTGCTAACCTACTACATGAATGTAGTAGGTTAGCAAAACCCTATATGTGTGTGTATACATACACACATTATATGTATATATAGTGTGTTTATGGGAGTTATTGTACTTTAATCTTGAGAGAAAACTAGGACACTATCAATGAAAGTTAGATCATTTTGTGAAATTTAATGTATATGTAGTAGTAGTATTAATAATAATAATAATTATTATTATTATAATTTTAGATGTATCTATAAGTTTAGATTGCTCGCATCAATAACATAGAGATGTAGAGACACACATTCATGTGCACATGTGTATAATTTTATGTATGCAGCACATTTTCATAGTTCTATATCTACTCATTCATTTTTCCCTTCTCTCTGTTACCTTACATAACTTTTAGCTTTCTGAAGAACGTGCATAGAATATTATGTATTTTTAGTTAATTTGACTTTGTGAACACCAACATGTGTTGTCTGACAAATTTATGTATTTATCTACTGGATGAACTATGAGGCATACTGAAAACATGTTGAAGTTGCGCTTGTTTTCTTGCGTTGTGAGTATTTAGTTGAAATACCAAATTTGTAACTTTTTGTTGTTTGTTTCCAACATGTAGATCGGCAATGATGCTTGCCAGTTCATTGGACCACTCATTCTAAACCAACTCTTACAGGTAAAAAGCAATTGCACATTCTGCAAATTGATAATTGTAAGGACTTTTAACCAGGCCCCTTTTGTGGCCTGAGAAAAAAGATGGTTTACCATTGTCTTTTAGTATCATATTTTATATTATTTTTGCTTTGATGACAAGAGTAGTTGTAGATTGGTGATGAGGTTTTAGTAACTACTAACAAGTTTTAGGTTCCATCTTAATTTAATCCTTTTATACCTTCACCTTTAAATTTTTTAGAATGATCTCCACCTAACTTATCATGTATTTGGCCTTTGGAATGCAGCAGTAAGTACGGAGGTTGTGTGTATGACAAGAAAATTGGGATAAAGGCCGTAATCTAGATAATAGGATATGCAAAAAACACATATATTTTTAGTTGGTCTTCATGTATTTGGAGGCAAGTAGGGATGTAGTAAGGATATCTCTCTTTGTTCTGATCCTGCAGCAGCCTTGGCGTGATGTGTGGTTCCGTAATAGTTTTATTTGGAACTTATTGGAAAAGTTTTGAAGTGATTAGCAACTTTCTAGAAGCCTGAGACTACCATCTAGTTATTGTTATTTTCGGTAATCATCGTTGTCATTACCTCCTTTTTTGCTATGGTTGGCTATAAATCTTTATATGCTTATAAAAGAATCTTATTGTTTACTCTTTGAATTGCGATTCATTTTGTTTGTACTTGATATGCATTGATGCGTCCTTGGTGTCAGGAACTAAGATGAATTAATATCTTCCCAAAAGTGGTGATATTCTTCTTTATTGTTTACATTTCTCTGATGTGCATGATCAGGTTAACAAAGTCAATTGTCATCATGATATGAAATTATTATTAGCTTATATAAGTGGTAGTTTTCAATACAAACAATGTCCATGCTTGACATGACAATGGACAATGTTTGGAGATGATCTGATTTATGATTTCAGTCTTGTTCTTTTTTCTTTTAAAATTTTCTGACATCTAATCACGGTCCCTTGTATCTCCATCCAACAGTCTATGCAACGAGGTGATCCAGCATGGATAGGCTACATCTATGCAGTCGCGATTTTTATTGGAGTGGTATGACTACTATACCAACCTGTGGTGGACACACCAAGATACTGACTTATGCTCTATTCTGGTCTCTCTGTATTCGACAATTTTAAAAAAATTTCTTCAGACTGCTTGCATTGGACTTTACTCTGTAAAACCAAAACCTGATGCAGTGGAAACATCAAACAATTTGGCATGCTTAAAGGTCCTAGTACCAGTGTTTGGTGAACCTATAGTCAAGACATTGATGTGTAGCTGCCATATGTTTGTGGGCTTTTTGGTCTGATTCATAAGAAATTGAATGCAAATAGCTGGAGGCTATATGTCTAAACTTCCTCCCTGCTAATGTTCTTTATTTCTTGCCTTTTTTTACCTACTAAGAGTGTGATTAGAACCTTAGTTTTTCTTTTAAATAGCTTTAGTTGACTCTCTTCCTCCCACGGCCTCTGGCTGACGCTATTTCAATATGTAACTGTGGTTCTGACACTATTTGAGTACAAATTTTCTTCTAGGTGGTCGGTGTTCTCTGTGAAGCGCAGTATTTTCAGAATGTCATGCGTGTTGGATATCGCCTGAGATCTACTTTGGTAATTCAGATTCCTTCTACATTCTATCATCCCCTCTTCTTTGTTTTGCCTAGGTTACATCTAGAGGTGGCATTGATTCTTGTAATGTTGGATTATGTGACACAATTGGGATATATCACCAATCTTCTTCGTCCTTCACTGTTTCCATTTTCTGTGCTCCATTATATATGAAGTATAATTTCTAGTGATAGTATTTGTTATGAGGCTTATTCTTTTTCCTTTCTGTGTTACCAAACATGCAAGGCTTGGATCTCAGATCTGTCTTATTTAGGAGCTATCAGGATTTGTAGGAAGCACCGGTTCCTGTACTTATAATTAAGTTTTGTCCATAGTCCTTGTTTATTTGAATTAATTATCACGACAATAATCATCATTCTGGAGAGAACATTTCATGATCACCTAACACAAAATAGACTGTACGTATATGCTAATATTTTGAAACCAAGTAATTTCTTTTACCCATTAAAGCCAATTTTTTGGTCCAATTTTGGTACATTACAGAGGTTCTGTAGAATGTAGATCAATTTCTACTCTAAGCATTAAAATTTCCTCGTATTGGAAATACTTTGTCAGGTCGTCTGTTGAATTCTCTTTTAATGTGACTATTGATATGACTTATGAGTCAAAGTGGCGTCTTGATATGACTTGTATTTATGCATTGCCTTGTTACTTGTTTTTGAGTTATTCTGGGAGTTAGATTAGTTTACTCATTGCTTCTTGTAGACTCTGTATATGTTAACAGCAGCATCTTTCTGTGTCCTTGCTAATATAGAATATAGAACTCATCAACTAGTTCCCATCTAATTCTAGAACTTTATAGATCATTGTTGATGAGCGGGTGGAAAGATTATGATTAAGTCCAATTGCTTTTGTAGATTGCAGCAGTTTTCCGGAAGTCTTTGAGGTTAACCCATGAAAGTCGGAAAAATTTTGCATCAGGAAAGATAACCAACTTGATGACAACAGATTCTGAAGCACTTCAGGCATGTTGGTTATATTACTGCTGATATTATTTAGTTCTGCAGTCTTTTACAAGTTGAATATTCGAAGAAATTACTTTCTAGCTGGATAAGAGATTGCTGATTTAAGAAATTGATTCTTATTGGATATGCCCATTTGTGAAACATGTTTGTACCATAAGATACATAACATCACTAAGAAAATGCATACAAAAAATGCTTGACAATGGACACTTATTGCTTATTTATGAGAGATAAAGTATGCCAGAAGCCCCAACTTGTGGGACTACACTTGGTATGTTGTTGTGGTTGTCTTGTAGAAAAATCAATTTACAGAAGTACAAAAAATGTATGACAATTAAACTAAATCCTTGAAAGTAATTTTGTTTTTCATCTCTCTATCAATATCACAATCATTGCTGGCATGAACCATCCTGAATCAGATGCTATCCAAGAAAATTCAGAATCCTGAATGTATTACACAAAGGTCGCAGAATAGTTATTTGTGTCACAGGATATAATTGAATTTACGCACTAAATACATAAGGTCATAAGATATGTGTCACTGGAGACTTGCATGGAAATGCATCTTAAGATACTGACTGCTTTGCTTGTGCTAGCTAGTATGTCTTTTGCTAGATCTCAGACTTGATGATAACTCTCCTTCGGATGGCGGATGGAATAAATATATAAGTTTTTCTTCCTCTATAAGTTTACAGTTTCGATGAGGTGTACACAATTAAATATGGTATAAAAGTAGACAGTTTCTGGGTTAAAAGTTTAGTGCGTACCATTAGACAGAATACTCCCATATGCGGAAGATAAAAGAATCAGGTCCATGTGTGCAGGTCACATTAGGATATATGAATACATAAAATTTGCTTCATTAGAAGTTAAAATTTCAAGATGAAATGGCACACCCATCTACTGAACACAATATTATTACTATTTGATGCATTTGTGTACCACCAGTGAATGATTTTTCTTGTTTTTGTTTTCTGAAACTGAATCAGTCAGTAAGATTCCTTGAAATAAAGCAAATATCCGAAGTTCTAAAACAACTTTCACCAATTCCAACTTACAAAACAACCAATAATACTACTATGGCTCCTATAAGAAACCACACTAATCACACCAAAATAGAGTCCCCAACAAAAAGATATCCCTTGGCAACCATAGTAATCATTCTTGTATTTTTTTATGAAGAAATTTCATTGATGGCATCAAGAAGATGCAAAATAAAAGAACAAAAGGATGCTAAATTATAAAAAAGTAGGTGTTGGCTCCAAAACATACTAGCTATAGCTCCAGGGAGCTAACAAAATCCAAAAAGGTTTTGGGGGAATTTACGGGGGAGCGCTTGCTCCAACTATAGAGTAACAAATTACATTTAGACTTGAGTACTGGATTAGTAGTTAATAAACCATCAAACATCTGCTGTTCCTTTCTTCCCATACTACCCAGAAAAACCATGCTGGAATCATATTCTAGATTTTCTTGATGGGTTTACCAACTTTCCTTGAGCAACAGTCTTCCACTGCTGTTCCTTTCTTGTTCTTTTTTTTTGAAAGCAAGACTTTTGCAGAGAGAACAAAAGTTGGAACCAGTTCTTACCTCAAACCCCAAAACCATAGAAAGTTCTACTCTGTCTCTTGAGTGTATACACAACATCAATAGTATTGACCGTCTTCTGATGAGCATGCTCAATATAGGTAACAACATCATGAATCACATTCTCTAGAAAATCACTCACGTGTCTCCCCATAGATAATCCCCCTGATATGCTTCACTCCTTCTCTATGAGCCAAAAGCCTAATGGACTACTTTGTGATACCTTGAGTGCTATCACGGAGGACCTTACAGTGTCGTTTTGCTCTTCTATTTCCCAATCATTTTCCTCCCTTTTCTACTACCCTACATGTTTTCTCAACCATTAATCTCTGAAATTGAAGCTTCTGGATCTCATAGGGTGTAAAGAGATGGCAGTGAACATCCTTTTACGAAGAGGATGCATATCCTATTAATTTCTCTGTGCCTTGACTAATTAAAATCCCGTTTTAGATGTGATTGTTTTGCTGTGTTGACATTGGTGCCTTTCTTATTTCTCCAGCAAATATGTCAGTCACTTCATACTATTTGGTCAGCTCCTCTTCGGATCATTGTTGCATTGGTTCTTCTTTACCAGCTATTGGGGGTTGCAGCTCTTATTGGTGCACTTTTGTTGGTTCTCATGTTTCCCATACAGGTAAGGAGCTTTACTTTTCCTCTTCTCACTTTACAACATTTGAACATTTGTCTTGAAGATATTTCCACTTTTTTATTTTGTACCTAAATTTGGAGGATAATGCTTAGGAAGAGAACTTTCGAGCAGCAAGAAGAAAAGGAGTTGTTTCTGTAATTAAAGGCAAATGCTTTTACACCCAAGTTCTTTTGGATCATGTGCATATGCTAATAGAATTATCCAAAATGGTTTTTATTCAGTTGAAGGTTATTAAATATGATGAAATTGTGTAATAGGTGAAACAGCCCATACAAGTTGTATAAAGATGATAGATAGTTTTACTCAACATGGGTCGTTGTGAAAGTCATTTACGTGACTGGAATATGACATGTACTCCAAAAGTATGCGAGTAAATCATTTAAAGTAATGGTGGTTACTTTTAAGGCACTGACGAATGTCTTAATGGCTTGAGTATCACTTGTCCCAAGAAAACCTGTCTGATGCAATCCTATACAGTAAAGGAGGAGGTTCACATATAAGTACTTGTCTACTTGATGTTGAGGGTAGTTAGTGAGAGATAGTATTGGATACAAGTAACAGCTCTATTTTCCATGTTGACTGGAATCAAAGGTGCTGATTGTAGGGTATTGATGGTTTGTATGTTTGAAGTAAAGAATTTCCTATGCAGACGTAGAATATCCATTAGCAGGACTTGTACCCTTTATATCCATTACCAGTAGTTTGAGCAGGACTCATAGTATATCCATTACCTGTAGTTTGAGAAGTCTTGCCCATAATTTCACTGGTAAAGGATTCACCTGCCTAAGATCGCTCAGAATAGATTGCATAGAGTCGTGTAGCGAACTCTTTTTTGTTTGTGGAATAGCTTGTAATTCAGGATCTACTGGATACATTTATCAAAGAAATTCTTAATTTACCTGATTAAAAAAAAGGGACTGGATAGGATTTAGGTACAAAACTATTTAATTCTTGTAAATTCAGTGTTCATTTTTCAGTACGGCTGTGTTGACGTTGTTTTCTTTTTCTACTTGTTCCATTTTTTGTGTGCTTAGAGTATGCACAACTATTCTTGATATTCTCCATTCCCATGTCACAGGATTATCTTTCTATTTTCTTTTTCTTTTTTGATAAGTTCTCTTGCTATTGTCTTAATGAAAAAAATTTGGGTTATGCAGACATTTGTTATAAGCAAGATGCAGAAACTGACGAAAGAAGGATTGCAGCGAACAGACAAGAGAATTGGTCTCATGAATGAAGTATTGGCTGCAATGGACACAGTCAAGTATAGCTCATTCGCAGAAGCATGTTTGAAACCCCTAAATGTACTATCCAGTTTAATGATTTGTAACTATAGTGATATGTATTTTTCAGATCTTATGCATGGGAGAATAGTTTCCAGTCCAAGGTTCAAGATGTTCGAAATGAGGAGCTGTCTTGGTATAGGAAAGCACAATTACTAGGAGCGGTATGTTGTGAGATTTTTCTGTTTCAAATTAACCAGAAGCATGAATTGTGTTTTTTTTCAGAAAAGAAATATTATTGTGCCTTCCGTGGAGGTTAAGCAGAGTTGCAATATGTTGTATTACCCCAAGAGACAAGAGTAACGCTTGAATCAACTATACTACCCCTCATTATGGTGCTCGGGCTCTTAAAAATTGCCACCTGGTGCATGTTTGGTACTCCAAAAATAGTGCATCTTTGGAGGATCCGACACAGATGCGGTAGCATTTTTGGAGTGTCGAGTAACATCATGCCCCTAACCTAAGACCATATATTTACACATTTATTTGTATATAACAAGACTGCATGAATGCAAACAGTTCGCTTTACCTCGGCACACAGCTGGTCTTTGCTGGCAGAAGAAAGGAATACCAATACTGCTATTGAAATTTTACTTATCGTTCTTGATTTGTCCTTCATTTTTTTCCTCGACCCAAGTCTGATATCCTCTTTGTTTTTATTCATTTCAGTTGAATAGCTTCATTCTGAACAGTATTCCTGTTGTGGTGATTGTCATCTCATTTGGCGTATTCTCCCTACTCGGAGGAGACCTAACACCAGCAAGGGCATTTACATCTCTATCGTTGTTCGCAGTGTTGCGTTTTCCGCTCTTCATGCTTCCTAATATAATAACACAGGTTCTCTTTGTCAAATGTTTTTTCACAATCTGATATGGGATAATAAATAGCGTCACCACCTTTTTCAACTATTGAAGAACCCTCGATTTGCTGGATCTGTCTTTGAAGAATCCCTGTTGTAGCATTTATTCTAGCCTGGTAGAAGATAGACTAATTGGTAGTTCATTTGTTGTGCTCGAGTATTGTTTCATTTTCTATACAATCAAATGTCTCACCTAAAACCACCCCTCCCCATGAAAAATAAAGAAAAAGGGGAAAATTGAACAAATTATTTGTCATTTCTAACCATCTTGATTTTAGGTCATAGCTAAAATTAGCCAGCAGTGATGTCATTATCAGATATTAATGTTATGTGTTGAGGTGAATAATGTTTAGATGCCAGAGACTTGTCCTTTTGAAAACTCGCCATAATGGCCAATAACTAACTTTTTTAATCACCAAATATATTGTTGGATTGGCGCTGATGTGTTTATTTTTATTCTACCTTATCACCGAAAAGTTGGCTTGTTAAATATGCCACCTTTAAGTTTCTGATTTAAAAATAAAATAAAATATGCCACCTTTTCATTCTTCCTTGACCTTTTTCTATTCTGTAAAATTTGTTGATTATAACAATGTCAGTTTTTCTTTTTACTCGAGAATTGTTGTGGTGACAATATTTCGTATGCACTTCGTACCTCAAGGAGGAAAAGTTTTTAAGCACTTCATTAATTCCATGCATTTTGAGAAAAGAGGAACTAGCATTCTTTTTTTCCTTTTCCTCTTTTTTTCTCTTTGAATTTTTTCTTAAATTTTTTACATGAGCAAGAGAAAGCAAAATGTATGGGATCATCCTTCATTCAGCTGTTTGTTTAATTTACGTAGTTCCACATCTGTTCTGCATTTGCAGGTTGTTAATGCAAATGTATCGTTGAAACGTCTAGAAGAGCTTCTCTTAGCTGAAGAGAGAATACTTCTTCCAAATCCACCTCTTGAGCCTGGACTTCCAGCAATTTCAATCAAGAATGGATGCTTTTCATGGGAATCAAAGGTTTGCAGATTAGTCGATATCTTTTGTTGCCAGAAAAAAAATACACTTAGTTGCAAACAAAATTATGGTAGCCTTTAGCTGCCTCCTATATTTTTTCACATAAACAGAAGTTGCTAAAGACATAACACATACTTATCAGAAGGAAAAAAAGAATAAAGTATAAGTAGATATACATTTGTTCATAAATAGGTACACCTCCCTCTTTCCCTTTTTCTTGATTTCTTCTCTTTAAGGAATCTGTTCATAGCTTCATATGACAATCCTATCCTTATCAGGAAACCTTACATATCTTGCATAATTATTTTTGCTTTCCAGAAAGATCCTCTCCAAGTAATTTAATTCCTTTTTCTCTTTTACAATACACTATGACCTCAACTTTTTACTTCCACAATCATAATTACTTGGTAGCACATTATACATTGTTAATGAGTTTGGTTCTTCTCATTATTTGGGGAACAAATAAAATTTGAACATTATCTGTGGTCTAGCACTTGATACTGTAGCTCCTTGGAATTGATCCGGTATGCTGGGAAGTGATGTGGATGGAGTATGCTTGAGCAAATAGCTTGTTGCTTTGTGATTTAGCCATGGTGTCCTAAGAGAATGATGCTATCTTGTACCATATTAGTTTGGTGCAGGATATTTGTGTGAGAAATAAAGGAGAAAAGTGTTATTGAATTTTGCTGACTACATTATTTACCAAAAAAAATAAATAAATTTGCTGACTACATTATTAAACTGAGCCCTGTTCATAACTACATTATGTTTTTTTTCCATGTAGGAGACTATATGCAATCTTATTCCTATTCCACTTCTAACCCTCCCCCTCAAGCTAGTGCATATAAGTCATATGCATCGAGCTTGTTATAGACGTAACTAATATGAGGAACAATGAGGGACTTGGTGAAAATATTTTCAAGTTGATCACCTGACTTCAAAAATTTCGTAACAACATCTCCTAAGAGTATCTTTTATCTGACGAAGTGACAATCAATTTCAATGTGCTTAGTCCTTTCATAAAATACTGGATTTGATGCAATATGAAGGGCTGCATGATTATAACACATAAGTTCCATCTAATTGATTTCTCCAAATTTTAGTTCTTTGAGCAATTGTTTAATCCAAACTAGCTCACAAGTTGATATGATCATTGCTCAATATTTTGCTTCTGCACTAGATCGAGATTCCGCATTCTGTTCCTGTTTTTGCTAAATTTGGAAATTAATGGACTTCCTGTTATCTTGCAATGTGCAGGCAGAAAAACCAACATTGTCAAATATCAATTTGGATATCCCAATTGGTAGTTTAGTAGCTATTGTTGGGGGCACTGGAGAAGGAAAGACATCGCTAATCTCGGCAATGCTTGGAGAGGTTCCTGCCATTACTGATTCAATGGTTGTCGTAAGAGGAACAGTTGCTTATGTACCACAAGTTTCATGGATTTTTAATGCAACAGTAAGTGCCCTGTTTAAGCGTAACATACATAGGCGTGAAGGTTCATCTTATAGTTGCTTTTGATTAAAGATATTTGGTATCGTATATCACTTGAAGTGCATATTTACGTTCTACAGGTACGTGAAAATATACTGTTTGGTTCTGCAATTGATGCTGCAAGGTATGATAGGGCCATCGATGTGACCTCATTACGGCATGACCTTGAATTGCTTCCAGTAAGCATACCTGCAAAAGTTATCTAATCAATATATTTTAGATTGTTATCTTCCTTACAATCTTTTTCTGTTTTTATTTTCGATAAGGACAATCTTTCTCTAGTGTGTTGCTCAACTTTTAATGGCATTTGGTCTAGGGTGGTGATCTCACTGAAATTGGTGAACGGGGTGTCAATATTAGTGGAGGGCAGAAGCAACGAGTTTCCATGGCTAGGGCTGTTTATTCTGATTCTGATGTTTGCATATTTGACGACCCTTTAAGTGCTTTGGATGCTGATGTGGGCCGTCAGGTAACCATTTTACTTTGATGAAAACATGAGGGATCCAAAGCAAGATTCTTTCCCTTTTTGGTTTTGTTACATTTTCCTGATGCAGTATGTTTCTGAAATGTTTTGACTATATAGTTTTGTGGCTACTGTAATTCTTATGTATAAACACTTGTTGTAATGTATGATTACCAGGTTTTTGAAAGGTGCATCAAGGGAGAACTGAAAGGAAAAACCAGAGTTTTAGTCACAAACCAGCTGCACTTTCTTTCACAAGTAGACAAAATCATACTGGTGCATGATGGTATGGTGAAAGAGGAAGGAACCTTTGAATATCTCTCAAATAACGGGATACTATTTCAGAAACTGATGGAAAATGCGGGGAAAATGGAAGAGTATACAGAAGAGAAGGAAAATGATGACGATGACAATGACAATGACAAATCTTCAAAACCTGTTGTTAATGGTGAAACCAATGGGGTAGCTAAAGAAGTTGGAAAAGATAAGAAAGAAGGAAAATCTGTTCTTATCAAGCAAGAGGAACGGGAAACTGGTGTAGTGAGCTCGAATGTTCTAATGAGGTAAGATCGATACTGGCTAAAGTTTGTACTACCTTTTCAGTTTTCTACATAAATCTATGTGTGTATATATAATATATATATGTGTGTGTGTGTGTGTGTGTGTGTATGTGTATATATATGAGTGTGTGTATATATATATACACACATATATACACACACACACACATATATATATATATAGAGAGAGAGAGGAAGGGGATTTCAGTTTGTGTGGAGGTAGCTAAACACCTTTCAATACAAAGACACTCATGTAGAAAAGGTTTCACAGGCCAGCATTTCCAGTAATTATTATCTTGACTGATAAATTTGCTTAACTGTGAGTTCCATATCCAATCTTTCAGTGAAAAACTAGTTTACCTGGAGCTGTTGGGGTTTCTTTGGCATAAAATTGTTGTATTTAGGCTTAATACAAAGAGCTCTCATTTCTTTCTAGCCTGATATGCTTTATGTGTCAAGAATGAGAACTACATATTAAAGCTATTGTCCAGTTTGAAGACAGGTTTTTTTTTTATAACCGTGGTGTCCGGGCCAGCTTGCATGCACCTGGACTAATTTCACGAGATACTGTCATGTCCCAAAATACCCCATAGACGTGTTTGGCGCCCGACACACACCACTGGTCAGGCAAGCCCAGTTTCCATACCATAACCATTATTTTGCAGCGTTTAACAAATTGAATTAGTCCCAAACAATATGATATTAATCACTAACAATTAGTATCTTAACAATATAAATTTAAAACTCTTACCCAAATCCCACACTAAACCATGGAGCATCTAAGAGAATTACAAAAGACCAAGACTCGCATGTGAAATCCCAAAAGTAATGACGTCAACAAATAAATGATAAAGACGCTTCTGGTAGCCTCCACGAACAATGTGACTGTTCACCTCAATAAATAGATCAACTCTAGCGAACTCGTCAGCTGTAAGCTTCGTTGTCACCAATAGTATTTGCATGGACATGCAAGTAAGCAGTGAGTTATACGTAAATATATCCCAGTAGGATCCTCAACCCTTTGAGTACTCCTAGAACAAGTTTTAGAAAATACAATGACACAACGAGCACAAAAATAATATACACATGAATTATATCATAATGTAATACTCAATAAGGTCCAAAGAAAAGTGCAGCAGGCACATTACATATCTTAACATAATTTACACTGAGGACTTGTCATAAACAACAGTGAGGGAAATTAACACAACGCCCCAACAATCCACGGCAATATATATAATGCCCCCAAAGTATACTACAACATGTATAGCCCCCTAACATATTATGGTAGGATGTGTATGCCCCAAACAAATTATGGCAGCATGTGTATGCCCCTAACATATAGTATATATATCACAACAACAAAGGAATGATACCAACGCCATGGCACAAGGCCACACCACAATTCACTTATTAAATACTTTAATATTTTTCACAAAACAAGACATTTGCGGTTGGTCAAAGACCATCAATTTTGCCAAGCACATGCTTGTCCAAACACATGAACTGACATACAAAACACATTTTTAAAGTAGTTTTTGAAAAGCAAATATCAAAGCTTACTGTCTCACTTACCTCTAATTCACAACTCAAGCACCCTTTTTGATAAATCAGAACTGCACTCTCGAATCACCTTAAATTACACAAAAACGGATTTAGAATGGTCAAAAACCCTTGGGTAAAAATTCTCTTTATTTTTGGAGCCAGTCAAATGCGTGGTCAAAGGTTAACCCAAAAAAGTCAACTCCAGTCAGCGGGTCAGATTTCCCAAACCATGACCACAACCAGATTTTCATCAGCGAGATGATTCTAGAACACTAATCCGAAACCAATTTTTTAATAACATTTGCCCTTTGAAATCAATGATTGAAGTTGAAGAAACCTAGGACTAAACTTGCTCAATTCCTTGTAATTTCTCCATGTTTCTACCATAAAAATCTACTCATAATCACATAATAAACTTAAATAATGGATTAGAGTCATTACCTTGATACTTTGGGTTGAAAATCCCTATTTTCTCTCCGCTTTTCTCCTCTTTTTCTCCCTTTCTTTTCTTTTCTCACTATGTTTTCCTCTTTTTCTTTTCTTGCATTCTGCGTCTGCCAATTTCTTATTTCTCACGTCTTTAGCTCCTCTTTTTCCTTTTTGGGCTTGGCCCACTCTTTTTTCTTACATTTCTTAATTCTCATTTCTTTTCTTTTATTTAAATTATCAAATAAACCTTAAAATATGGATTATTACAGATAAAGTTACCTACTACCAGCAATAGGTACCTTGTAACTCTGTCCACCAAGGCTTATACAGGTGAAAAAAAATAACTTGGTGTTTTTGTCTCCGCTAGGATTTGAACCTAAGTCAAGGAAATTTTCTGTCTTTTTAACAAAAGAGCCCCTCATTGCTTTACTGTTTTTATAGGGAGAATCAAACTAATTCTTCAAGTTAGAGCGAATTTTAAAGAAGTTACATTCTTTATTATACATCAGCATTTTCCAAGCCATTGTTATCTCATGCCTTTGTGTACTGATATAGGTTGTTTTCAACTCATGTTGCAGGTACAAAAATGCTTTGGGAGGTTCTTGGGTGGTTCTTGTTCTCTTTATGTGCTATTTCTTGATAGAAGCTCTCCGTGTTGGGAGTAGCACATGGTTAAGTTTTTGGACTGACCAAAGTAGTTCAACGAGATATAGTGCTGGCTTCTACAATCTGATTTATTCACTTTTGTCTCTTGGTCAAGTATGTAATCATTAGCTCTTAGCTTTTGTCTGTTTCTTTTTTCTTCCTACTGATTCAAGATATTTGATATTCTTGTATGTTGAATTAGTCAGTAGAACTCATTATCTAACGAAGGGGAATTTTTTTTCTTCTAAATATTGTCTATATTATTTGCATATCAGATTATGGTAACTCTGATGAATTCATTTTGGCTGATCACATCAAGTCTTTATGCCGCCAAGATGTTGCATGATGCTATGCTTAATTCTATTTTAAGAGCTCCAATGGTCTTCTTTCACACAAATCCACTTGGGAGGATTATCAACAGGTTTGCCAAGGATATAGGGGACATAGATAGAAGTGTTGCACCCTTTGTAAGCATGTTCCTGGGCCAGGTGTTTCAGCTTATCTCAACATTTGTCCTAATTGGTATAGTGAGTACCATGTCTTTATGGGCAATAATGCCGTTGTTGGTCCTTTTTTACGGAGCCTATTTATATTATCAGGTATGTGGAAAACTAATACTCTTTATCTTTTATATTTCATGTTTCTGAGATGTAGTTTGAACTGTTTTATAATAATGTGTCCAGTATGCTCATGCATTCATTTTATTGAGATCTAAGCATGAGGTTACTCTTTCTGAATAAAAACTAGCAATTGTCATTCCTCAGGATGCATCACACATACTTTGTTCATAATTTGTTTAATTATCTTGCCCATATTATTTGAATAAAGTTGCACCCTAACATGTCCTGGTCATGTTATGTGCCATGTTCGAGTCCTCTAGTGGAGGGGTGTGAAAATAATCTTGGTTAATGAAAATGGATATGTTACCTTAACTTGCGTCTGGCTGATTGCAATTGGTGGATGGATTAACTTCAATTAAGCCTCCCCTTTGCTTTTTTCACTTTGATGTTTGTCCCTGTTCTAGTTTGATCCTACTTATTATTCGCTCAAAATAACCTGTGACTTGCAGAGCACTGCTCGTGAGGTGAAGCGTTTGGATTCCATCTCCAGGTCTCCTGTCTATGCACAATTTGGTGAAGCACTAAATGGTCTTGCAACTATTCGTGCATATAAAGCTTATGATCGAATGGCCAACATCAATGGGAAGTCAGTGGATAACAATATCAGGTTTACACTTGTGACCATGAGTGGAAATCGATGGCTTGCGATCCGTCTGGAGACTGTAGGGGGTCTTATGATCTGGCTTACCGCTACATTTGCTGTGATGCAGAATGAAAGGGCAGAAAACCAGGAGGCCTTTGCCTCAACAATGGGTCTGCTTCTCAGTTATGCCCTAAATATCACGAGCTTGTTAACTGCTGTACTGAGACTTGCAAGTTTGGCTGAGAATAGCTTAAATGCTGTCGAGCGAGTTGGAACGTATATAGAGTTACCATCAGAAGGTCCATCCATAATTGAGGGCAGTCGTCCTCCTCCTGGATGGCCTTCAGCAGGATCCATTCAATTTGAGAACGTTGTCTTACGTTACAGGCCTGAACTTCCTCCAGTTCTGCATGGTATATCCTTCACAATTTCTCCGAGTGACAAAGTCGGAGTAGTTGGCAGGACTGGAGCTGGAAAATCTAGCATGTTTAATGCTTTGTTCCGCCTTGTAGAACTTGAAAGAGGAAGGATATTAATTGATGATTTTGATGTTTCAAAGTTTGGACTTACAGATCTACGGAAGGTTCTTGGTATTATACCACAAGCACCAGTTTTGTTCTCAGGTATTATGTTGTATTTGTTGTGTCCCCAATTTTCTGTGGATGGGGGTTTGTCTTTATAGATGTCATTATCTTTATTGTTCAAATCAAGTTGCTTGAAGATAATCATGCACATGTGATTTTGCTATTGGGCTGCACACACTTGTTACTGAACTGTGAACAGATGTCTGGAGAGTAAAATGCTAGTGACTTCTAGGAAGTATATTGTCAACTTTCCACATTCTATCTGTTTCTCGTCTGACTTAAGATCTATCTTGATCCACAAAGCCCATGGACATTGTCAAATATTTTTGGACTCCTTCTATGGTCTTGGACAATCCGCCCCTTATGAGCTAGCTTTTGGGGTGTGAGTTAGGCCCAAGGTCCATTTATCACTATGTACATTTACTGCTGATCTTTTTCTAAGATGAATCCCCATCATTTCTTTGACATTTCTCTCGGAAACTCTTGCGTAAATTCTTGTAAATGGCTGCTGGTATAATAATAGAAGAGATAGCCTCCTCCTACTTTGTTCCCCTCAAAGCAAAAAGCTTTGAGAATATACAAAGAGCTGCTGACAATGCTGAGTCTCTTCTCTCTTGCCTACTTAATATACTACGTGTTCTTACCTCACATTTCTAGCTTAGCCACAAGTAAACTTTATATAAATCTGAGTTGTTCTCTTTCTTCTGATTTTCGCTGACAAATCAGTCGCTCTTTTACTGGTCTTTTGCTTGATGGTGCATATGATCATATAAGAGAGATTTATAATTTAGAAACAAAAAGACCACAGCTCTCATATATATTTGTGTATATTGCACAATTTCTAGTCCTATGCTAGAAGTGCTTAGTACCTTGCATATACTTGGGTTATTTGTAATCAACATGATTGGAACATGGGAGAGAAGGAGTTGCTGGGACCAGGAGGTAGAAGAAATAAGTAGGGGGAAAAGAATGGAAGAAACCTCTAATGGGCCTTGGGTGGCAGGATCTGTTATTTTCTTAACAGTCGCTTGTAGCTGCTTCTTTTTTTACTCGTTATTTCCTTGGTTCCTTTGGACAGTTAACAGAGAATATTAAATGAAAAATCTCAAGGACAAATCTACAAGAAATTTAAATGGGTGAATGCTAAAAATAACTATAGGAATATATGCTACTAGCAAAATTCTTCAAGTTGGTCTGCATTTAATTTAAATTAATGTGTTCGTCATTTTCGGTGTTGGTCTGAATTGACTAACAACCTACTGACCTACCATTAAGCATCTTCTATCTCAACAATCCTCATGTTTTTTGGCCAGGGACCGTGAGATTTAATCTTGATCCATTCAATGAGCACAATGATGCTGACCTCTGGGAGTCTCTAGAACGTGCGCACCTAAAGGACGTTATCAGGAGGAACACTTTGGGTCTCGATGCCGAGGTTTGTTCTTGTTGCTTTACTTATTTTTAAGTTTGCTACAATTGATAGTTTGCATTCTATGCAGAAAACTCATTTAGTTCAACCAGTTTTCTTTCTCGAAATCATTACTATGTAGATTTTTTAAATGAGAAGAGATTATTTTATTCATGAGAGAAGAAAGAGTACAGTAGGCGAAATACATCATTTCATTTTAAGAAAGTGTTAGAATAGGAATGGGAACAAGAATAGTATATACAATCCTATTTAGAATAGGAATAGGAATAGTATATGGAATCCTAATTGGTTGGAAAATGATTGTAATGTAGTGTCTATAAATAGGATCTCAATGTAATAATGTAGATGCATAATTCAATTATATTTTTTTCCAATATTTCTCACATGGTATTAGAGCTTTTGCGATCCTGGTAAAGAATCAAAGAGCTTCCGCTGTAAGCGGGTGGTTGTGACCCATATGTGCTGCCCGTTTGGCTAATGGTTATGTTAATAAAAGTAGGACCAATGATATATGCATGAATGCATCATCGCACGTCAATTTCCGGTGACTCTCTTGTGCTGTTTTGTGTCAACTCCATATCCGTCAGTGTTTGTGTAGCATTGTGCCATCTTTCCCGTGATTACTTTCTCATATCTAAATTGTGTAGCACCATGCATCTTTCCGGTGACTACTTTCTCATATCCGATTTGCTTAGCACCATGCATCTTTCCAGTGACTACTTTCTCATATTTGATTTGCGTAGCACCGTGCATCTTTTCGATGATTATTTTCTCATATCTGATTGTGTAGCATGTGCATCTTTTCGAACTACTTACTCATATATGTGTTGCGTAGCACCGTGCGTCTTTTCGGTGACTCCTCAAATCTGATTTGCATAGTTCCATGCGTCTTTTCGATGACTACTCTCTGTTTCAGATTTACTTCTGCCAAAAAAAAGAAAGAAGGGTATACTCAGATATTTGGGCTGGATTACAATGATATTTTCAAAGTTGCACGGACTCTTCACTTTTGATGCCGCACCCGTGTCAGATTCTCCACAAATTCACTATTTTTGAAGAATCTGACATGCACCTGCCGACATTTTTGAAGAGTCCGAGCAACATAGGATACTTCTCTCTTGTGGCTAAAATAGCGTATGTTCGCCTTTTCTTCTATCTATGTTTGTCGTTTGCCATTGGCCTTTTAATCAGTTGGACATTAAGAATGTTTCTCCACAATGATCTCGAGGAAGAAGTCTATATAGAGCAACCACCTGATTTTGTTGCTAGGGGGGGAGTCTAGTAGCCTTGTATGTCGATTGTGAAGGTCACTCTATGGTCTGAAATAGTCTTCTCGAGCTTGATTTGGGAAGTCCAGTACAATAATTCATGAGTTTGGCGTGACTCATAGTGGAGTTGATCGCTTTATGTTTTGTCGACATTCTGCATCAATTCCAGTATTTCATGAGAAGACTAAGCAATTTGAGATTGACTGTCAATTTTGTAAAGTCGAATGATCAACTTGCAAATATCTTAACCAAGCCCCTCACTGGTCCTCGTATTAATTACATCTGTAACAAGCTAGGTACATATGACTTGTATGCACTAGCTTGAGGGGAGTGTTAGAATAGGAATAAGAACAAGAATAGTATATACAATCCTACTTAGAATAGGAATAGGAATAAGAATAGTATATAGAATCCTACTTGGAAAAGGATTGTAATGTGGTGTCCTAGTTGGAAAAAGAGTCTAATGTAGTGTCTATAAATAGGGTCTCAATGTAATATAAAGTAGATACACAATTCAATAATAATCTTTTCCAATATTTCTCACAGAAAGAAAATTGATGGTTTGTTAAATTTGAAGATCTACCTTCCAGTAATGTTGTAAATCTGTCAAAGGTATATCACAAGATAGGCCTATGGCTCTACAGCTTTTAAATGAGAGAAAGGTTACTGTCACCGCACATAATCAACATAAAGCAAGTTTTCTTAAAAAATCTACCAGTTCATTCCTCCCAAAGCACCAAACTATTGTGAATATAGTACGCCTCCAGAGTATCTTCCTATTCTTGCCTTGGCCAAATCCTCTATATTTGACAGTAAAGACTCGTTCATACTCTTTGGTGCAATGAACTATCACCAAGTATGTGAAAAAGCTACTGCCATATTTTTTTTGTTAATGAAATCTAGAAATAGATGTATGTGAGTTTCAGTTTTCTCCAGCGAATTATACGCCAATTACTGCTAATAAAATTATGAGTTCTCATTGATAATATGTAATTGGTGTTTAGTTTCATAGACCACACGGAAGCCTTCAGCTTTTTGAGTATTTAAGCTTTCGAAATGGAGGTCCCAAAGGGACATCTTGGGGAGTTTGTTAATGGAAGGAGAAGAGAACTTGGCAGTTTGAGGCACCAGAAGATACCAGATTCCAATTGCTAGTATCTGGACAATTGGAAGAGCTATTTGGTTGACGTAATTCAAGAGAGAAGTGAAATCTTTAAAAAGTAGAGAAGATATTAGTTTTATGACGACTTGAGACACAATATAGATGAAGTTAAGCAATAAATAAAGCTGCATTCCTACCAAACGATCTCTTAATAATCAATTGAGAGAGCATTAAGAAGTCCAATTGTCCTTCTCGTGGAGTGCATCACTAGTGTTCCATGTCAGGTGGGTTGTCTAAGTTGCGGACTTGGTTGGATTATGAGATTCCTTCATTGGGTATAAAATCCGACCTATAATAAATCTGTTCTCACATTTGTGTCTACATAAAGTCCACACATGAACATTAGAATCTGGTTATATGTGTGGGAGTTATATAATAATGTCCTACATCTGGTATATAAGGCATCCAACGAAGTTTATAGAGGTCTTGGCCCTCAAAATCCGATATCTTAAGATTTGAGATTTGGATACTTCCATCCTTTCCTTCTTTTTTTTTCCTTGAGAAGGTAACAATTTGTATATATTTATCAATACAGCGCCTAGGTTGCGCTGAAACCATATTTACAAGTGAAAAAAGAAGAAAAGCTTCTCCATAAACCTAACAAAAAACAAGGGTGCCTTTCATTAAAGCAATATCTTCTATGTATCTCTGGTTAGCCCTGAAACAGAATAGTCTAAAGCATTTCAACATAATCCTCTGAACTGAACTGCTAATGTCTTTAAAACATCGGTAACTTCTCTTTCCAGATTGTCCACCAAATGCAAGCTGGGACAATCCTCCATTTATCTGTGGGTGTCAATCTTGTACCTGTTTCTTCCCAGCTGAGTGAAACCTCAATAATCTTTCTTGGCATTGTCCAAACAATACCTACGAGACTAATGAAGATCTTCCGTAGCATGTCTGTGATCCTACAGTTTAGGAATAGATGGCCGACTGTCTCGGCTTCTTCACCACACATCTAGCACTTTGAGCATAGGTTGATTTTTCTCTTACCAAGGTTGTCCTAAGCCGTTCACATAATCTAACACGGTAATCTTTCATATGAGGCTTCTCATGTTATCAACATGGTATCACAGTAGTTAGAGGTATTAAGTTGATTGCTCGTTTCCATTCACCAACGAAATTCTTTTCTGTTTGACTCAATAAAAAGATTGGTCCCGTGTGAGGAAACTCCTCATCAAAATAGACTATGTATTAAGTGTAATTTAAACCTAAAAATACTTGTATCTAGGCGTAGGAAACTATGAATGCCCTTGTTTGTTTCCAACTTATGCACAAGACTTGGGGGTCATTTGGTTCGGGCTTTAGAAGATTTAATCTCCACATAAATATCAACACTAAATTATACAATGTTTTTTGGGTTTGAGGAGATCAAATCTCACCACATAGAAATCACCATTAATTTATACAATCTTTGGTTGTTCTTTTTGTTTTCCTTATAAATTATACCTACATGAGTTATGTTTAATAGAAAGTGGAATAAGAATGCAGTTTTCAATAATACATGGATTAAAAATACTAAAATGACACACAAATATTTTGAATTATATATTATAAATTAATTTGTAATATGTCAAACTAAACATTCAACAAGAAATAATCGCCACATTATAATTCATCAATTACTAATCACTACGTTATCAATCTCTGCATTACTAATCCTGCATAGCTTGTCACCAAACTAAACGACCCCTTAGGGTGTTATCTTCTTTCTTTTTTTTTTTGGAAAAACTGAAAGTTCTTCATGAAGGCAAGTCAGAATTTTATCTTACACCTCTAAAGTTGTCTCTGTTGGCTCCAAACCTTAATGCTCAGTCCTATGTTCTACACTCTAGATGATGGGAATCAGGTTACTTGAATGAAAACAAGAAAATAATGTGAAGCAAAAGTACAAAAAAGATTTGTGATTTTCGAGAATAAAATCCTCAAATCTCAGTATTACATGCTAAGAACCTTAATTGATCTTAGTATTTAATGTGAAAAATATTATTGAATTGTTGTAGAATTGTGTATCTACATTATTACATAGAAACCTTATTTATAGACACTACAATAGACACCTTTTCCAACTAGGATATTGCAATACAATCCTTTTCTAAGTAGAACACTACATACTATTCATATTCCTATTCTAAGTAGGATTGTATATACCTATTACTATTCTAACACTCCCCCTCAAGCTAGTGCATACAAATCATATGTATCTAGCTTGTTACAAATATAATTAATACGAGGACCGATGAGGAGCTTGGTGAGATATCTGCAAGTTGATCGCTCGACTTCACAAAATTGACAATCAATCTCAATGTGCTTAGTCTTTTCATGAAATACTGGATTTGATGCATAATGTCAATCAATCTCACATGTGCTTGGTCTTTTCATGAAATACTGAATTTGATGCATAATGCCAATAAAACAAATTACAGTGTTGAACTTCCCAAACCAAGCATGCAAAAGAATGTTTCAGACCATAGAGTGACTTACGTAATCGACATACAAGGCTACTAAACTCCCCCTGAGCAACAAAATTAGGTGGTTGCTCCATATAGACTTCTTCACAATGCAGCGGTTGTCGAAAAGTGCTCAAAATCTAGTATAAAGTATATGGATCATGTTGGAATCAATAGACTAGTTGATATTAAACAAGAAAGTCATCGAAAAACTGGCCGGAACATGCTCATACGCTAGAGTATTAGATTTGATGGCTGAAAGAGGTCATAATCTAAGAAATAAAATTATATGGGTAGGATCAGAATGACGGCACGACCCTACTGAGAAAGAGAATTATATAGGAATTGTCGGATTGACAGCACGACCCTATTGAAAAAGAGAAATTATATGGGTAGGGTCGGAATGATGACACAATCCTGCGCAAATCAGATTTGAGAAGTCACCGGAAAGATGAATGGAACTACGCAAATCAAATCTGAGGAGTCACCGAAAAGACACACTGTGCTCTGCAACCCAAATATGAGAAAGTAATTTAGAAAAATCCACGGTACTACGCAATTAAATAGAAAAAGTAGTCCGAAAAGATGCACGGTGTTACACAAATCAGATATGCAAGAAAAAGGTAGTCACCGGAAGGATGGTACGGTGCTACACAAATTAAATATGAAAAATTAGTCACTGAAAAGATGGCACGGTGCTACACAAATCATATATGAAAAAGTAGTCACTGGAAAGATCGCACGATGCTACACAAATACTGACAAATATGGAGTTGACACAAAGCAGCTCTAGAAAGTCATCGGAAATTGACGCACAGTGACCTGTCTGACTAAGTTTCTTCCCTTGAATATGGGGTTCATGCATGTATCATTGGTCCTACTTTTGTTAACATAATCATTGGCCAGGCGGGCGGCGTATATAGGTAATAGCCACCCGCCGGCCGCAGAAGCTCTTTGATTCTCTACCAAGATTGTAGAGGCTCTGATACCATGTGAAAAATATATGAGAAAAATATTATTGAATTGTTGTAGAACTGTGTATCTACATTATTACGTAGAAACCTTATTTATGTCACTACAATAGACACCTTTTCCAACTAGGATACTGCATGTGAAAAATATATGAGAAAAATATTATTGAATGTTGTAGAACTGTGTATCTACATTATTACGTAGAAACCTTATTTATGTCACTACAATAGACACCTTTTCCAACTAGGATACTGCAATACAATCATTTTCTAAGTAGAACACTACATACTATTCTTATTACTATTCATATTCCTATTCTAAGTAGGATTGTATATACCTATTACTATTCTAACTAAAATTAGCGGATTGAAGCTAATTATGATACTAATCGAGTCAATTCAAGAACTTTAATCAAAAGGTGATCTAGACCCCTATTTTGAAGAAATTAGAGACAATACTTAATATAAGATTAATTATCTTCTTTAATTTACGAACAAGAACTAAAAATATCCTGATAAGAATTAATCTTACCTCTGAGAAGAATTGCTTTTATAAGGTTGTAAGATAAATCCCAAGTAGCCACATACAAGGTGTAAAGAAGAGACTCTCAAATAATGATAATGTTCTCATGAAAAATAACAAAATTCACCCCTATATAAAAGGGGAACCTATGCCAAATAGCATGGGATTCGAATTCTTCTTTATGGAAATAATAAAATAGTAAAACCTAATTAGGAAAGCATGTAAAAACAATACCAAACTTTTTCCTAAAATTAGCTAACAAAAAAAGGAGGGGGGGGGGGTGGTTAGGTGCCAAATTTGAACCAAAAACCCATATTTGTTATGCTCCAATTTTGGGCATGAATCAGCCCATTATGGTCATTCATCGCAGCCCTTTTGGGGCTTGATTCTCACGTCAATTGCCCAATATTCCTCCTCTTCCACTTGGACTTCGACTTGGTCCATGAAATACATTGAACACTTAGCCCACTCTCCACCATAATTCTTGGGCGCTTCTTCCACGATAAGCATTTTCTTGGGCTCATCCTTTTTTCGCTTCTTCCACGACAAACATCTTCTTAATTTCCATTGAAGCCTGTGACCTTTAATGGTGGTATGCCATGTGGATACCATCAGGGGAGCAACATTGTCAAACAACAAGAAGCACCACAAGAGAGCATCCATCCTTCTAATGTTGCCATAATGGATAATCACGGTTAGGGGCTAACATGGTGTCTTAGCTTTCTATTTTCCTAGTAGAATGAATTTTCTGATCTTTTAGCCATGTAATTAGTATCACGATTCTGTTAACATTTCTCAAGTTCTTCTAATTTTTAACTTCATCAATATCGATATAGTTCATGTACTACTATATTAATATGAAATTAAATCACATCAAATTAGTTCTTACTGATTTCTTGTAAAAGAAGGAACAATTCGAATAGTGTATTCACATCTCTATCTTTTTTATGTTTCTATTTTTCTTTTAAAAAATCGCTTGTATGTAATTGTCAACCATACAATATTTTTCTGAATAACTTCCCTTCGAAGTCTAGGGTCTATTGGAAGCAACCTCCCTTACCCACAAAGGTAGGGGTAAAGTATGTGTACATCTTACCGTCTCCTGACCCCACTTGTGGGATTACACTGGGTATGTTGTTGTAGGATCTTTTTCCCATTAGAGGTAACGAGAACAATTTTTGAACAAATTGCTACCTGTGCGTAGATCATGTATAAATGGAAATTCTATTGATAAGATGCTTTCTGCCTAGATTCATGTTTCTATTCTATAATGCAGTTGCTTTACTAGAATCTAATTAGCTACTTGTGGTTTGAAATCACAACTAAAAGCTAGTAAAATATAATTTTAGGATTCATAGACTAGATCAAAGGTAGTACTCCCTCCGGTCCAACTTACCTTACACTTACGTATTTTGAAACGTCTCAAATTGTTTTGACACCATTTTACTAACAATATTACTCACACTACTTTCCTATCTTACTAGAATTCAGATTCATTTAGTTATTCAAATTTTGAACTCTAATATGATGTTTTCTCTATCAAACTAACTTTTCAAGGACTACTTTTATATTTTCTTCCTATACCACTAGCTAATAGATAAATCAGCATAAAATTTTAAACTTCACGCGCTGTTAAATACCCATTATATAATTTTAAACTTCACGCGCTGTTAAATACCCGTTATATAATTTTAAACTTCACGTTCTGTTAAATACCCCGTTATATAAAATGAAAAAACGGAATATTTGATTTTAAAAATGCGAAACATTGGTACAAAATTTGGCGATGTACGCCTATTTGAACTTTTTAAGTGAACTTTGTTGAATAAAATGTAATAACATTGGGGCAGTATCATGAATAAAGGACGAAGACTACAATTTAAGAGAACAACTTGTGTAACACATGGAAAAGAACAACCTTTCCATTTTATGGTAGAGTCAACTTGCTTTGAATGAATTTCTTGAATTAAACTCAAGAGCCAGATGGAGGATAAGAGAGAAGTGTATTATATATGGTGATATTATTGGATGTCACTCGGGCTATTACTTATCAAAGAGGAAAAATGAAAGTTATATTATTACAACTCACAAAGCATGTTTCAAATAGTTATGTTTTTGCTAGAAAGAAAACCTATGCACTTTTTTTTAGTAAAAGTAGCTTTTTGCATAACTAACAGTGACTGTTCGGATTAACTAGATAGCTTAAAGGCTCAAGCCTTTGTATTAGTATATATTAAAAGTGAATATTTTGTTACTTCTATGTTACTGTTTATCAAAAAAATATTTTGTTACTTCTATTCTCTGACTTTTCTATCTCTAGTATCCTTGTCAAACAAATTTCAGCTATAGCTAACAGAAAATTACTTTGATGTATCAAGGTCTCGGAAGCCGGAGAAAATTTCAGTGTTGGACAAAGACAGCTTTTAAGTCTTGCTAGAGCATTGCTTCGCCGGTCAAAGATTCTTGTTCTTGATGAAGCAACTGCTGCTGTTGATGTTAGAACTGATGCTCTTATTCAGAAAACCATACGCGAAGAATTTAAGTCATGCACCATGCTCATTATTGCTCACCGTTTGAACACTATCATAGACTGTGACAGAATTCTTCTGCTTGATTCTGGTCAGGTAGAGTGCTTGCCTCTAGCCCCCTGGTCATGCACCGTAGTAACAGGTCATGCCGGATTTCACATTTGAGGATCCTCTTGTGGACTCTAAATATACTAAAGAGGAATTGAATTTTTCTTTCTGTTCCTTTTTTTATGTGGGTTATTTTGATTTACCTTTTGTGTGTCTCTTTTCAGGTACTTGAATATGATACTCCAGAAGTATTGTTAGAAAAGGAGGGAAGTGCTTTTTCTAGGATGGTTCAGAGTACAGGAGCTGCAAATGCTGAATACTTACGAAGCTTAGTCATAGGAGGGAGAGAGGGCAACAGTATAGAGAGGGATAAACAGCTAGATGGGAAAAGGAGGTGGCTTGCCTCTACACGTTGGAGTGCTGTAGCACAGTATGCAATAACTTATACACTTACTTCGTCCCAAAATGACCTTGTGAATTTAGAAATCGAGGATGAGGATAATATCCTGAAGAAAACAAAGAATGCTGTAATCACTCTGCAGGGAGTATTAGAGGGTAAGCACGACAAAGAAATCGAAGAGACCCTGGATCAGTACCAGGTTTCCAGAGACAGATGGTGGTCTTCATTTTACAGGATGGTTGAAGGTAAAGACTAATGCAAATTAACGTAGTCAAAAGCAAAAATATTGCTTTCATAGTCATCTTCTTTGAGAACCGTTATGCCATTATAGACCGTATTGATGAAAAAGATTTAGACAGACAGGTTGACTGACACACGTGCCCTAGTCTAACAAAGAAATAGGATGTATATAGTTAAAATGATCAACTTTACCCTTCTTTGCCACCATTTTTTTTAATTGGCTTTAGACATCCGATATTTGAAATCTACTGGATTGACTAATCTGGATCCACGTCAGTTAGGGCTCACTAGAGGAGGTAGAGTGCTCCCAACCAGGAGTTTCTCTATTTCCAGTGCTCAAACCTGAGACGTTTGGTTAAGTGTGTCAGGGTTGAGCCCATCAAGTTAGCCTGGAACCCTAGAACTTTCAATAGAGTATAGATTTATATCTATAAACCTATTAAAATCTCGACAAATGTTAAAATCAAACCCATAATTTTAACAGTACAATTAATTTAGTGCAAGGTTGAACCGATTAAGTTAGTCTGGATCTTCCTCTGCTGGCTCTTTAAGGAGTCAGTGCTGTTAGTATACAGATCTGATGTTGTAATGATTGATCAAATATATATGTTATATTAATGCTTCTTGGATTTTTACACTCTTCAGGTCTCTCGGTGATAAGCAAGCTGGCTCGCAGGAGACTTCATCCAGAAGATTATGACATTGAAGAAAGAACAATTAACTGGGATCGCGCTGAGATGTAGAAGGCTTCCAGTCTGTAGCAGATTATGGAATGGTAGTTCTTACTTGTTTTCATGATTCATGGATAATTATTTTGCCCTTGCCCTTTAAACACAGTTGTAACATTGATATTTTATCCCATAAAATTTTATAGCTATGCCTCTTCTGAAGATGATGAGGATCAGACTTTGATTGTAAAATTTAAAGGAGAAATGTGATTGTGAATGCAACTATCACAGATCACTAAAATGGCTTAAGAGTGCCTTTTTGTTTTAAGAGATTTCTTGGCTCTGTGATGCATTGCTAAAACTGCTTTTTTCGGATCCTATCATATCTTACTATCTTTCTCGAGTCAAGTGACTATTGGAAACAGTCTTTCTACCTCACAAGTTGCGGGTAAGATGTACGTACACTCTATTACCCCAGAACCCCACCTTTTGGATCGCACTAGATATGTTTTTATTGTTTACGTTGTATCATATGTTGCTATTTGCGTGAATGACACATACAGATCAAGAAATGGTGCAAATCAGAGATGGTTTATGTTAATTTCATACCTATGCTTTCTATAGATTGTAATTAATTGCACAATATATTCTTAATTAGAAGAAACAAATTCTTAATTAGAGTTTAATTTCTGGGAAATTTAAAAAGGGGGTATTTCACTTTTAGTAGGAAATAGTATTTTGCAATTATTTTTTTTAGAATAAAATGCTTACCAAAATTATTTTTTAGTAGATCCTCATGGCTCGAATTTCAAAAACTGTTTCTACTGCAATTGAGACATATTGTTGTGTATATTGTACTCTTTTTTTTTTTGGAAGATAAAAAAAAACATTTTATTATCCAAGTATTATTTACAGCACTACATTTCCCAATGATATTAGAATAGAAATAACAACCACTGAATTGGGCATCCCCACCTTCAGCGATATTTGCCTATACTATTAAACCCTTTGACTTATCTTATAGTTCTAGAGTTCTTCTATGGATAGAAGCTCAGCTGTCTCAGATAGTTCTGGACGTATGAAAACATCGAGCCTCGATATGTGTGTATATATATACACACAATATATACATTTATAATATAAACAGTCTTCAATTATTTAGTATTCACATATGTATTAATACAACATCTCAAATCTCAAACAAAAACTAGATAATGTGTATAATCAAGAATAATAAAGTGAAGGTTAAAAGGAAACTGGAAATAACTAAATAGTACAATAACCAAAAGATACCAAAGGAGAATGCATCCAAGAATAACATGCTAGGCAGCAAGGCTCTTAACTATTACCCCCTCCATTTCAATCTATTTGTCCTACTTCCCTTTTTTAAGTCTCGTTTCAAAAAAAATATTTTGTTTAAACCACAAGATTAAAGTACCTATTTTTTTTTTACACATTCCACATATCTTTAATTTCATATCACAAGATTCAAAAATTTTCTTTTAACTTCTTATGCTCCGTGTCAAATCAAAACAGAACAATCAAATAGAAATGAAGGGAGTACTATGATGATTAAACACCTTAACTACTTCAACAAAGTTTACCACTTTTTACACCAAATTTGATTCTTACACACATGGATATCTAAAAGACTACATGAATTTCTTATGAAATGGAATTCCTCCTATTTTTTGAAGATGCACAAGATGACTTCATTTCTCCTTGAATAATCCTTAAAGTAGGACTCTGAGAACTACCAGATGTCTCAGAGCTACGGTTTTCGCCGATTACAGACACCTTACCAATAAACAGCTTGTCAAATATCCTCCTTGATCTTGATGGCATCAACTTTGGTCCACTACTTCTGTTTTTGCTACCTTTCTTTACCAACTTCATGTTCTTCTGTGGATCTTCACCTTTTATCTTTATTTCACTCGATGTCTTCGATACATTCTGCTTCTCTGGTAATGCTTTCTGCCAATATTCCTTTTCAGACATCCTAGCGGAATCTACAGCATCAGTATTTCTGTGATTTAAGGTCTGAACTCCAGCAGCTGCTCTAATTTGTTCAAAGAACAGGACTTGAACGACTGTCCGGAGAGGCAGACGTTCGTTTTGTGCAGCATGCATAGATGCATCCATTGTTAATTTCTTGACATCCATGAGACCACACAAATGTTTTTTCTCAGCTTTTGTCATGCTTGAGTGTTCCTGCAGTGAAGACTAACAGTTTAGTATATTTTAAGACCATAAGCTTTAAAAATGGAGCAAAAACAAACCATGAGGAATCATATAGTAGATCTCAATTTGCTTGAGATTGAAACATAGTTATTGTATTTGTGTTGCAACAACAACAATACCCAGTGTAATCCCACAAATGGGGTCCAGAGAGGGTGGTGTGTACGCAGCGTTACCCCACCTTGTGAAGGTAGAGAGGTTGTTTTCGATAGATCCTCAACTTAAGTGAAGCATATAGAATATAGTGGAGAAAAGAACAGAAGCAACCACAAATAGTACGATAAACGAAGCAAAGAAAACAACTTATAGGTTCATGTTCTCGGTAAGAGAAACTAAACAATGCTCGACTTCCTACTAACCTTCTACCCTAATCCTCGACCTCCATATCCTCCTATCTAGAGTCATGTTCTCAGTAAACCGTAGGGGTGTCATGTGCTGTCTCTAATCACCTCTCTCCAATACTTCTTCGCTTAAATCCACCATAGCCAACCTCGCACCTCCTCACTAGGGCATCTATGCAAGTCCAATATATAGGATTGAAGCATGGTAACACAGAGAAGTGCTGTTTAGGTTCAATTGAATGGTATTCTACTGAAGACTTGGACGACCACATTTAAATTAAGGACTTGGAGAACTTATGATATAAAAGGAAAAAGTAAATAAGCAACCTGCAGATGGATATCGATTGCCTCATATAATGCATCATGGATTGGTCTTGCTGAGTCTGGAATTGATTGCAACAGCTCAATGAAAATAGAGAGACTGACGTTTGGATCACGAGCAATTTCTGCAAGATAGCCATCAATTAATTTACCAACTTTCAACCATGATGCATGCCCCAAGATGAAATCATTGGTGCTCTTCGGGGGAATGTTCTTGTCCCTACTACTTCTTTCACGAGCCATGAATCGATTCACAAGGCACTTTACTAGTTCAACATCATAAATAGTAGTTTGGGGAGACCTTGCTGGAATCAAAAGATCATTGACGGAAGCCTCATCCAGCTTTAAGCTGATACTTTTTACAAGTTCATCCCTTGATGAATCATCTGCTCCCACAAGAATAGCAACTTTCAGTAACTTAAGCAAGAAACTACATGAACAAGTAACACCTTTGTCAGAAGGCAATAAGCAGATTATAGTTTCTAACAAGGACTTGTTCCTTCTGCTGTGAGCTTCAGATACCAAAGCCTCAATAGAATCAGGCAGCCATCTCATTGCATAAGTTCTTAGTGCCTCGCCAATAACACTACCATCCATTCTTCCTTTGGATTTAACGGCAACCATTACTCGTTTGTAAAGATCTATCTCAAGTTCACATATATCTTCTACCCACCAATCCTTGGGCACGGATTCAAGTTTTCCAGGGAATTTCATCCCAACTTCTGTGATCTTATCTGAGACTGACACTTTTCTGTTGTACGTGTAGGACCATGTAATACTCGAAGGATCCATTGACGTTTTGGATGCAATAGAATCTATACATCTCCCTACCACCTTCAGATCTTCAGACCACAGTAAAAGAGACTTGGTGGTTTGTAGAACAATAATTGAATCTTTCCAGCTGCGGAAAACACTGGAATTGAGGAATACCTCGATTTTGAAGATAAGGTTTCCTCGGTCCACTTCTTCCGTCATCTCAAGGTACTCAGCTGCACAACGTGCAGCAACAACATTGTAAGGATTGAGGGTCACTGTCATTCCATAGCAAAATTTGGCGCAAATCTCAAAAGCTTTAGGTCCACCAGGAAAATCAACTAACTGAATTACATCAGAATTCTCTTCATTTGCTTTGGAAACAAGCTTTTGCAGCCTGTTGCTCATGGACAACAGAGGAAACTGGAAAACCAAATCAGTATACACTGTAAATCAGATACTGATAAGACTCAGATGGGAAAGAAGTACATATAGCTCTCCACATGAGAGTAAAAGTAACAGTTAGCAACTGGAGACAAAGCTGTTATCCATTTACATTTTCATTTATAAAGATTTGGAGATAGCATACATTGCTATGTCAAGAACAACCTAGCAAACAAGTCTATCAGATGTGCGAGGAAAGATCAGGGAAATTTCAGAATTAACTTAGTCTAAAGGCCAGTTCACAAAGACAAGATGAATCTGAATGACATGGAAAATTCATCAAACTAGATTTGTTTTTCTTGTATACAGTAATTTAGTTCCACATACAATCTTTGTTCATTACACCTAGTTCTAAATTATTGAGGAACAGAAGCAATCAAGTTCTGCTTGTTTACTTTTCTGAACTCAAATGAGCGTTGCTGAAGAACGATAAGAATCAAGTACTATTTTCTTAGTGAAATGTATTGGAAATTACAGCAATTTATCCTTTGCATAAATGGTCAAGTTACCTTGTGAAGATAAAATATTACTTCACCAACAATGATGGTAACATCTGTTGCCAGCTCAGACGACACGTACCTACATCAATAGATCAAAAATCGTTTTCTATTTTAAAATGTGATTAGAGTATAGAACTTAACTGAAAAAAATAACATAATATTTGCCATAGACAAGGAAGAACAGAAAATAAAGTGTACGTAATCTCTCAGCGATACTTTATTTAGCGACTAATACTATCCTCTTTTTTGGTTAAAATTTCACTACTTATTATCTATACGGCAAAACATAAACAACAAAACAAAATTTTCCTGCCAGTAGTTAAGTACACAGGAAGTAACATAAAATCTTTTTTTGAAGAGAAAGAGTGAGAGATCCATGTGATAGACAGCTTTACCTTCAACTTTTAAGTAATGTACAACTGAAGTTCCTTAAATATAAGTAGATATTATTCTCATCATCATTTGCAAATACAAGAACAATGTATATAAAACTAACTACACTTCAACCTTGGATGATCACTTCAACCCCAGCATAGTCAAAATAGAAAATACATTTAGCTTGAACTATAGTTCCACCAATGGTGACGAACTTAACAAACTTGTGTTTGTGTTAGACAAGGAGTCGGAAACAAATAGATAAAACCTTCAAGACTAACTAGAAATACTAAAGAGAAGCAGAGCTAGCAAAATGGCTTTGTGTTAACTAAAAGTGCTTCTACTGTTAAACGTTTACTTGCGAAACGTAATCATGGAAATCCAAGATCTAGCTGAGAACGTGGTTCCATTGACTTTAACTCCTGTGCACTAACAGTGTATAATTTTGTTATGCCATCAGATCAAGGTTGACTTACGGCAACAGGTAACTGTCTAGTAATTTAGTAACATAAAGATTAACTGAATAACTTGTCATAGCTGGATAAAATGCATTGACAGCGTAAACTCATTTACGCTGTCGGTTAACACAAGATAAATCCGTTTCAATTTTGATTCCAGTGTTTAGCTCAGTCAGGGGACAAGATTTTCCACCAACATAATCAGTTAAAACTGATATCTTTCACCTACTTAGCTATTCGTGATGATATGTTATAAAAATTAACCAAAACAGCCATTCACCCAACTGATTAAACCAAACATAGCCGACAGATGTATAATCTATGTATACGGCTAGAAAAAGTAAACAATAATCCGGCTATTTGTGTGAAGATCCAATGTCCCTTGTTTCACCATTTTTTTAATCAAAAGATAGTTCAGTCATTGTATGTCAATTAGTAGGTAGAGTAATTAATTTTACAAGAAGTAAGCATAATTTAGATGATCAAATAATTGGAGATCAATGACCCCACTAAGGCCATTTTTCTATGAGTAGTAAATATTGGACCACCTACCAATCAAACGCAGAAAGTAGATTGACACCACTTTTTGAATGTCCTCATGCAAGCCACCATCAAAATTCTTTAAAGGTAACAAGAAACTCTAAAATAGGCACATAAAGGGGGGCACCAAAACAAAAAATAAACAAAAATTGCCTGCTTTTTCAAGATCAGAAAGAGTAGGAATATAAAATTAGAATCTTTGTACTCACAACTTCTAACTTATTTATTAGAAAAACAAACAACATACTCAGTGTAGTCCTACGAAGTGGGGTCTGGGGAAGTAGAGTGTACGCAAACCTTACCCTACCTCAGAGTTATAGAGGTTGTTTCCAATAGACCCTCGACACAAGAAAAAACAGTGCAAAACAGTCCAAGAAAAGAAGTAACGGAAGAACAAGAAAAGACAGATAATAACAAAACAATATGATAATCGAGGTTCCAAGGAATCAACAGATAGTTACAAAAATCGAAGGACAATAAATTACAGAAGCAATACTACGACTACTAATATGAACGGACAGACAGACAACGTACTGCTTCTTAGAAAAAGAAACTCCTTATTTTTAATAGCTGTCTCTATTTTTTGTAAAGCAATCTCCAAATTGTTCTGTACATGTGCACAAGAAGTGGAAGACACACTGCATAAGCTAAGCTGCTCATATCCAAATAAGTGAAGAAAGATAAAAGCAAAAAAATAAATTTTTTTTCTTTACAAAAATTAAAATAGGAAATTATAAATTAAAAAATAGTACGGAAAAGGGTCACCTTCCTGTCATGCATAATACATACTCCATGTTCATGCTGGTAACAGTTCTTAATTAAGGTTACTAATCACACAATTAATGAATAATTAAATAAATTAGATGACCCTAGAGTAAAAATTACTCCTTCCGTTTTAATTTGTCTGACTGATTTTAACTCAAAACGGAGTTAAAGAAAAAGTAAAGAATACTTTTAAATCTCGTAGACTAAAACTAAAAATACTTAGAATATATCAAAATGTTCTATAATCTCGGGGTAAACCTGACCCTGACCCGACTCCACCCGTGGAAATACACTGAGTAATACTCAGTATGTTGTTGTTGGTAAGAAGTTAAACTACAGAGGGGCAAAAAAGAGAAGAAAATAAGTGAAAACTGTACTATTTTTAAAAGTAGATGTCCGGCAAATTGTATGAAGAAGTGGACATACAACAAGCAAAACCAAAAATTAAAGAAAAATTCAAGGAACATTTGCAAATAAAACAAGAAAATAACAGTAAACCATTTAACATACCTTACACCTTTTCCTTGATCTTGAAATGTATCTGGTTTTGATCCCAACTTCATGAACTTCATCTTTTTTTTTTCCTCAAGAAAAAACCAAAATCTCTGCTTAAAGACTCCAACTTTAGTGCAACACAACAGTCATATACACAATCACACAACTAAAACTAACCCAAGAAAACCAAAATCTTTGCTAAAGATTCCAACTTTAGTACAATACAAGAAGACTCAAACTTTAGTACAATACAACAGTCATACACACAATCACACAACTAACAAACCCAAGAAAACCAAAATTTCTGCTTAAAGACTCCAACTTTAGTACAAACAAACAGTCATACAACACAACAACCAACAAACTAACCCAAGAAACCAAACTTCCAACTTGTGGGGTTAACTGAAATTAACAGATACAAGAGATAAAACAAGTAAAGATTCCATTTTTATCACTCAAGAAGAATATTTCCAGTGAAGAAGCATCCTAAACTCCAATACAAACAGAAAGAAACAAAGAAAACAAACAGACTAACAGAGCATAATCTTGATTTTGCTTTTGCTCCCACCCCCACCTCGACCCTCGAGCCAAAACACCAAAATTCCAATACCCATAATCCCTTTTTAAACTCCCATTAACACTAAACCACAAAAGACTCAATTTTAAACAAACCCCACATGCAGAATAGGAAGAAAGATTGGTTGAGTCATAAATTTATAGCGGCCTTTGAATTAACTATTTCACCTAAAACTTGCTAGGCTAATTTATGTAAAAAATTCTTCTTTTTTACTATACAAAAACTTAAGACACAAATCTCAAAGATTTCTGCAGCTTTTATTTCTCTTTTTCTCTCTGTGTATATAGATACATAATGAGGTGTCTCTCTCTCTCTGTACTGAATACACTGACGAAGTTGTCGTCCAATCTTGGGAAAATAGTATAGGAGAAAAGAGATAATATGAGAGAGAAAATGTCAGAAGAGAGGAAGAAAAAGTGTATTTTGTTTGTAGATTAGTAAGTAGAGGATTGCTTAGACACAACCAGCCTGGTTATGTGGTAACAAGGAAGTTTTGTAAATTTATTTTATTTTTTTATAAAGAGATTTATATACTAACTAGGTAAATTACTCGTGCTTCACGTGAGATTGAAATAGTTTACTAAGCTTACATAGGATCATTTGGTAATATTCGTATTTTTGATACATACATTATATTGTCAAGAACATTTTATCTTAAGGCAAAGCGTTTCTCCGAAATCTTAAAGTGATATATTTTTTAAATTTTCATTTTTGTTATAGAAAAATTATGAGTCATAGAGAGATTTTAAGTATAAGAAAGAAGTCTAAAAAAATCTCCGTGGAAATGGTTAGTCAGAAGTAATGAAATTTTCTAAATTTCAAGAAGTTATAAAGAACAATATCAGACGTTAAAGAAGAGACCAAAAAGCCTCGAACAACAACACTCCCAAATAAAGTGGAACATCACATCCATACAAGAACATAATTAACTAAATTCAAATGGAGGACCTTTGACTCATTTCTTATGAACCTCCATTAATCTCTTTTTTTTATAATATGTCGTATCATATATATGTTAAAAATGACCATATAATTGTTAGTATCATAAAAAAAATTCTTCACTATCTCAGAATAGTTATTACTATTGTTTAGGTTTCATATCACCGACCTCAACTTATTTGGAATTGAACCATAGTTATTGTTATGATTATAGTATGCATTTACAAAAAATTAATGCACTGATCAACCAAGCAGTAGGTGACATCTGAATGGAACTGTCCATAACTGGATATTCTAAACCAAAATTTTGACAAATAACATATTAAAATCTCATAGCATAATTTTGTGAGCACTTGAACTCACAAATATCTACAAATAATAATAAAGAAGACCTTACTTTCCTAAAAATCAAGAAGAAAAAGGCATGTTGCTTAACATATTTTTCAAAAAGATAGTCTGCCAAGCTATATCCAAGTTTACAGTTCACAAATTTAATTGAAAGAAGCCAAAAGAAAGAGTTATCACTATAGCAAAAAATGATCTTTAACGGCAATTTATAGCTTAATTGCCGCTAAATATGTATTTTCAGAGGTAATTAGTACTCTCTATAAATGCCCTTAAAGTTTATAGCGACATTAAATCTAATGACTATTAATTAATGTCGGTAAAGGCTCTAGCACTCTTAGTTAATGTGCATATTTATTGCCGATAAAAATTATTTTTATTATAATGTATTTTGGGCATCTATTAGTTTCAAGAAAATTTGATCTCTTATTATGACAAATTAGTCAACTTGCCCTAAAAGAAGTGGACTAAATGTCTCAATACTAATATTCTAGGAAGAGTGCGATGGCATACAAAATGTTTGTACCTAAGATAAAATAATCAAAATAATATATTGATTGTAGCAAGCAAGAAAGCAATTTGTTTGGTTCTTTTAACAAACTTCACTATTGGTTCTGTATTAGTTATCACATATTTGTTGTTATGTGCTATCAAATATAACACATCCCACAAACAATTTTCTGAAGAAACCGGTAGAAAGGGACAAAAGAGAAGATCATTTTTCAATCATCCTTGTTAGAATTTTTAACAGAGTTCCAAAAAAGTCACCATAATAGCAAAAAGAAATTGCAATAGTTACATGAATCACTATGAGTTATGGTAAAAGATTAAGCTTCATGAAATAGGAGGAAGAAAACTTTGAGGAATAAAACACACTTCATAAGAAGGTTAATTAATGTATTTGAATTTGACTCTCCTATAGCGAAAAAAATCAACAAATAATAGTGACAGAAATAGAAGTTTTGTTTACTAAATACAAGCAGTGTTATGAGTTGTGGACTAAGAGGTGCAAGAGTAGTAATGTCGCATTGCAATTGAAATTAATTTTCTTTGTTTATTTTTTCTTCTTTTGGTGCCTTGGAATTAAGTGTTGGGTTTTAAAAGGTGTGAATGAAAAATGAAGAGTTGTGACTTTTCTAAAGAGTTGTGACTTTTATGAACAGAGGCGTATCCAGGAATTCGAGATAAGGAGTGCACTATTGTAAAAAGGTGGATCTAAGATGTAAATTTGATCGGATATATCTATACATATATAAAATTCAGATTTCTAACCTCACTTAGAGAGGTGCACCCAATTATCGTCACATAATATGATACTCCGAGTATGGGTTCACACATCTATATTTTAATATTTTAAAAAAAATATAACACTATTATATATGATCTCGGGAGGGGAGCATGGGTTCACGTGAACCCGGTAACCCCCCCTTAGATACGCCCCTGTTTATGAAAAGTTGTGACTTTTCTAAAGAGTTGTGACTTTTATGAAAAATTGTGATTTTTTCGTAAGGTTGTGACTTTTAAGAAGGATAGTTTTAGAAAGAAAAAAAAGAAAGAGAATATTTGCTTCTGGTGGCGCCACATCACCGGGTTGAATGTTCTCTTTTATATATGATATGATGTTTTATTCGTTTTAATTTATTTGTTTTATTTTTATTTTTATCTATTTTAAAAAGAATGCCTTTTTATTTATTTGTTAATTTTTTAATTTCAATTTTTCACTTAATTTGTTTAAATAGGCATCTGAACATGCAATTTTATCTCGTAATCTTATGGAATGTAATGCATGCGTGTAATATCAATCCCATAATAACAAACTGACACGTCAAACAAACGTTTTCAAATTCAATTTTTCAAACACCATTAAATCATTAAATTTAATGATAAATTAGCAACAAAAAAAATAGGGTGTGCATCGGTCGATTCGATTCGATTTTATGTATTATCAGTTTTGATTTTTAAATATGCTAGACCTATAAGATATTTTTTTATCGATTTTCAGTTTAACGATTTTTGTCCTTAACGGTTCGATTTTCGATTTGACTAATAAGAAAAATGTTTATATAACAAATATATGACTTCTCTAACAAATTTTACGCGACAAAACAATAATGTAACTTTACAAATACCCATAAAATTGAAAAGAACTATACAAGTGTAACACAAAGAGAAATTAAGAGGATTAAGGTTCTTACTTTAAATTTGACGTTTTGTATAATATGAAGTGCGAATTGAAGGCTAACGGGCAAAGATAGTAACTAGTAAGGTATTGAGATTAATAATTAATACTTATGTACAAGTAAAAGTAGTAAATTACTTCAATCTTAGTGGGTTATCGATTTACCTAATAACCCACTATTAAAAGTCAAAATCGAACCAATAACCCGATAATTTTTTTATAAAACCATTAAAAAACAGTTAACCCAATAATTCAATAACAATAAATCAATAACACTTTTTTCGGTTGGTTCCGTTTTAGCACACCCCTAAAAAAATGTATATTAAGAATTAAAATCTTAACCCATAAAGAAATTTAGCAAAACTCCTTGATTTCACCTCAAACCATGCTATTTAATTTTTCAAATCATATTTTAAAAAATGAGATCAAAATTTTAAAAAATTATTATTTAATTTCAATTTCCCTCGCGAGCTCTGCAAAAGCAACTCCTTCTTGCAGGAATTTATAATATTTATTTAGACATCTAAATAAAACTTCGTGAAGTTCAAAATTAATATAACAATTCAAAATTAAATACAAGAATCTCTCAAATTATTCCGCCAAAAGCCAAAAATAATAATAAGAAATGGGCACGTGCGTATTTCATGATATAAAAGTTAATTCACTTTTTGTGTAAACAGTGAAATAACTAGTCATGCATGGGGTAAGTGATTTTTTGAATACCATAATTGCAACTCTTGTTTCGTCATAATTTTGAATTTGAAAAATCAAAATTTTTAAGTTGAGATTTTTAAAATTTGAAATTATTATTTTGATGTGTATTTTATTTATAAATAAATAAAAATTTTGTATGTGAAAATATTTAATTTTATAATTAAATAGATATTTTTTCAGAATTAAATCAAAATCTACTTTCAAAATTTATCACCAAATGCTAGCTAATTGATCGCTGACATGTAAATATTGTTCATCTTTTCACACGTTGAAAATATGGTTCGTTAGAATACATGGTATATATTAGTGTCAAATGAATACTTTAACGTTTCAATTTATGTGTTTCTATTTAAATCAAGAGTCAAATTAGTTAACTTTTTATGTAAATTTGAACATATAATTTTTAAACTCACACTTAAAAAAAATTAAATTGATTATTGATAGTTTATTGGCTCTTGATTTATTCTCCAAAAGATTGATTTGAGAATTTTATATCATGATTTTATATATTTTTTAAATACAAAAATTATCAATTATATTTTAAATATCAAATAAAAAATATGTCTTTTGAAAATATTTGACAAAATTTCTCATGAGTCATTTGAGCTATATATCCGTTTATTATTTATTAGGCTAAACTAATAAATAAATGGATCTTTAACCTGCTTAAGCTTGAATGAATTGATCAGATTATAGACAAATTATATCGCCTCTAATTTTCTTTATATTCAACTTCTCTCCCTACACTTCACTCAAAAAAAATAAAGAGATCGAGGACGAGTAAAATTGATCTGTTTCAAATAATTCAAGAATAAACTTATATATAGTTGTTTTCTCTTGTTTTGAAGTAAGAATTAGTAGGAAGTATATTTTGAGTTACTTGACTAGTTGAAGGAGATATTTTAAACTAATTGACTAACAATGAAGATATTTTTTTGCTAAAACTTTAATTGAAAATTAAATTACTTATTTTGAATAATTTAGAGATATTTTAATTATTTTTTAAAAGAAAAAGGCCTTTAATTACTTTAGCTTTTGACTGAACCACATCTCCCCATGTCATGAATGAGGAAAATGACTTACCAACACCAAATGTTTTAAGCTGAAGCACGAATTCTGGTCCAAATTTCAAGGAAAATAAAAACATGAAAAAAAAATTGAAAAAAAAAAAAAAACTAACAGCAATAACACACACACACACACACATATATATATATATATATATATTGAGCGTAATCTAATAAGCGAGTTTGAGAAACAGTGGCAAAAAAGATTTAAAATATGAAGAAGTCAATACACGAACTATGCTTTTTGTTTGGTTGTACAAAGAGCATGTCCGCGGGGCTACTACGCTCACCACCCATTTGCATTACCACTTGAACTTTGTTGGACTCCCTACGCCTATATTGTTCCGACCCTGTCGATACATATTTTATTCCTACCTTGTAAGTTAGAGAAGTTATTTTTAATTAATGCTCGATTTACTTAAAGCATTTCAAAATAGATACGAAAAGTAATACAATGGCACAAAAATTAAATTAAAAAATTGTATGGATAATTTGGCATATTGGATAAACATAGATAGTTTTAAAATTAAAATTTAATACTATCTTTATCTTTTATTAGTTACTAATGCTTAAATTATATCAAAATTAATAATTAGTATCAAAATAATTTTTTGAGTACTTTATTAGCTAGTTTTGTACTTGAGATCATATAGGTAAGATAATAATGTATAATGCATGTGATTATTGGATATATGCAAAACAAAATTATAAATTTTCAACCAACAAATTGTGGCGTATAAATATTTTACAGCAAGATGACACACTTATGAAAGTGTAGATATAGGGATATCAATTGATCTCTATCAAATAATGGAATAATAGTTTCGAAATTAATTATTTCAAGATAAAATAATAAAAATATTTTTGAAGTTTTTCAATTTTTTTTTAAAGATAAGGTACGTAGATGATATTTTTGTAAACAAACAACTTCTTAGAAATTATGTAATGCAAGTTATTTTAATATAAAAACCAAACAGTATAAAAACAATATCCAAATAACTAATCTCAATATAACTAATTTTGATATAATTAATCTGAGAAAAGGCCCAAAATAGTCTCTTATTTATGGGTTAAGACTCAAAGTCATCCTTGATTTTTCACATGGAGCAATAATAGTCCTTCATGTTCACAATATTAGTGCACTTTTGGTCCTCCCCCAAATTTTTATCTATTTTTTAACGTTGATTTTGTCTACAATTTTATATATGGAATGTTCAATTGTCTTTTTATATATTTAGTAGAAATAATAACTCCATGCGAGAGAAGGTGAGAAGAAGTTCACCTTGTTCTGTTTTGTAGAAATATTATTGCAGCTAAACTAAGAACACCCTTATATATGACGTTGCAAGAAAAGAAACTTTTGTACTATTACACGTGAAATCAAAGCGATTAACTTCTCGATTTCAGTTGCAATAATATTTCTACTGAACAAAACAAAGAATTCTTCTTAATTCTCACCTTCTCTCACATGAAGTTATTATTTCTACTAAATATATAAAAGACGATTGAACACTTCATACATAAATTGTGGATAAAATCAATGTTAAAAAATAGGTAAAAGTTTGAGGAAGGACCAAAAATGCAGCAATATTACAAATATGAGGGACTATTAGTGCTTCATGTGAAAATTCAGAAATGACTTTGAATCTTAACCCAAAAATAAAAGACTATTTGAAGTTTTTTTTCCTAATTAATCTCAACGTAACTTGTCTTTAAACGGAACAACCCCTAAAAGGATATTGTTTGTGAAATTAACCAATAAAATATGGAGTAGAAGGTAGTAAATGAATAGCCAACCTAGGAAAATAAGTGAGCTACCCTAATTAACTCTTATTGGGCTGCATTCAATAATTGATGTCATGCTGTACGATAAGGACCATCAAGCATTCAATTCACTCAACAAAGGTTGTTTTACAAATGAAATGAATTACCGAGTTATTTTATATGACGATATTTGATCAGACATGAATATTAAAAATATATAGATGTTAATTAAATATGATCTAAAACAATTAAAGTTAATTATAAACATCTATATGACTATGTGCTCTACTTATACATATTGTGTTTGAGTCTTATATTTTATTAGCTCAACTCTTTTCAACTCGTCAAAGCTTGAGTTGATAAATCTACTCCAAATTGATCCGTAAAAAAATTTGTCAAAATATTTTCATAAGTCGTCATAATAAAAAATATATTATTAGATACTAAAAATTTATGAATGAACAAATAAAATAATTAAAACTAAGTAAATAGTAGCTTGAGTTTTGACATGCCTTTTAGCCCATTTAAGCTTAAATATCCGCTCATTTATTAACTAAACCTATCTTAATTCGTCCAAATTTAACCCACACACTCATTTGACATCAATAGTTGAATCCATAAAAATTGGATAGATGGATATAGCCCACACATTCATTTGACATCACTAGTTGAATCCAATAAAAGTAGGATAGATTGAATTTTGATTCGTATTTTAGTCTATTTCAACTAAAATAACTTTTGAATTAATCAATAATCCTGTCCATTTATTAACTCAATCTATTTTAATCTGTTCAAATTTAGCACAACACACTCATCTCTCATTCTATTCATAACCAAAAGACTATCCTAAAAAGTGGGCTAATTAGTTCAAGGGAGCAATAATTGTTCAAATTAGGCGTGGGCATACAACTATCTTAAATTAATGATGATGTAGAAAAAGGTACCCTAAAACTTTTGTATAATGATGCTTCTAACTAGTGGTTTCCTTTCTATTTCCTTTTTGAGGGTGGGGTGGGTCTATAATGGATAGCGGTAAAGTCAGAATTCAATTTACGAATTTTAGATATTTGAATAATGATTTCAAATATTAATAATATATGTTAATTTTTTCAAGATAAATACGTCATTTAAGTAAAAGCTATATTAAATTCGATCGAACTAATTGAGGGATGTTACTTTTCTATGCAGGGGACCATATGCACCTTTTATATCTAGTATATAGTTTAGAATGATTATATACAAATAATTCAAAGTTATAATGTTACCCTAGTTATTAGTATTGCTTTTGGTTACAAATAAAATAAAAAAGATCATCTCCAGTTTTATATAAGTTCCTAACGTTTGATATGATTTCTATCTATTACATAGACGTTATTGCATTTATAGTTAAATCACTTAATGTCATTTATCAAAATATTTTTGATTACTATAGCGAAATATCTTTATACAAAGCATATAAAATGTAATATTTTGATGAGTGATATTACATGTAAAATAATTTTTGGTAGTCATATGAGTGGGTCATTTAATTACCTCTAATTGTAATTTATGTCTAATTTTTAAGTTGATGTCCATAGGAGTCCGTTATTGAAGAGCTTTGAAGCTCAAATTTTAAAATTCGCCCCGCTGCAAACATGAATCATTTCACGTGAATTATATATCAAAAGACTCAAAACATTGAGAAGTTCTCATATCTAAAATTTGGGATTGTTTAGAGAAGATTTGAGCTGGTGGAAAAAAAAAATCAGCTCGTTGCAAAAGATAAATTGCTGCAATGTATGAATATTGTATAATAGTGTATATGAATGTATATATGTAATGACCCGGAAGGTCATTTTTGAAAATTTTCATAAAATTTTTGTTTTACCCCTCCCGATAATTGACCCGAGTCATTTTTGATCAGTCGGAAAAGTTGATTTGAGAATTTTTGTATTGATGTATATGCTTAAGATGTCATATTATTATTATTGATGATTGTAAAAGAAAAAGAGAAACAAGGAAGTGGGTTTGAATTAAGAAGTATTGAAAATTGGATTACTGTATAATGTTTCATGGATTAAATTTGGAGAAGTTGGAATGGAATTAAATTAGTAATTTAATAGGCGTACAACAACGTTTCTTCAACTTGGGAATAATTAGGAATGAAGTATGAATTGAATTATTTTGGTGGTCTTAGTTTGCCCTTCCTCGGACAACATATTTGTTGGTGTATTTGTTGCGGAATTGAAATTTTGCTTTTGGTCATCATATTGTGAATCAAGTTTTGACATATTAAGGCGGGTAATTAAATATTAGGTGTATTGTATTAAATGAATATCATTAGATTTATGGTATTGGAGAAATTGGAACTTAACCCTAGACTTGAATTCGAGAAATATAAGAGTTGACATGTTAATGGGCATCAAGATTAGGAACTTGATTATAAATTTGGGTAAGTTTTTGAGTCTAGGATAGACATATAGTAATATGAGCGTTGCTAGTTTTGAAATCTTATTGTGATTATTTAATTGAATAGACTGCATTTATTTGGAAGCCCAACGAAAGGGGAAGGCTCAAGTCCCAGAGGGATTGTTCGATTATTTGAGGCAAGTGAATTTCTCAACCCTTGTTAAGTGTATAGAATTCATGTATTTCCTTGTGGTATGTGTTGGGGAGTAATGGAACTTGGTGATGGGTTGACTTGCCCATATTGAATAATTTTAATGATGAATAGGGGTAATAAAAGGCAATGTGATTAATTATTGGTGTGTGATGCGTTGATAATGGTTTGAAAGGCTTATTGATTCATTATTGATGTTGTATCACGATTGTGTTGTTGTGAAGTGTGCATTGTTATGAAAATGGTCATCTCCTCATTATTTATGTGAACATGTTATTTGCATTGGTTCTGAAACATGGTTGTGACAAGTGTTATGTGAATTGAGGAAGAATAAGAGAATTAACGAGGATGTACCATTTCAAGGGACGTGTCGCGCGCCGCGACGGATACTATGATTCGAGGGTCGTGTCGCATGCCGCGACGGATGCATGGACAGATATGTCCCCCATGGGTCCCAGACTGAGAGACAGCGGGTGTGTATCACTAGGTCAGACATGCATCACTATACTTGACATTGCATTGTGCATCTTTATCATTTGTGAACTTATGAGTACTTGTTTGTCGAACTTGTAACTGGTGAACTTAATCTTGTGTGTTGCTGATCTGTAATTGTTGTGGTGATATGGTTGAACTATGTGCTGTGTAAATTGTGAACTATTAGGTTGGACTGGTTTTTATGCAGGTAGTAGTTGTGGAGGTTTGGTTGGACCCGTTGGAGTGTAAGGAGTACCCGTATTCCATACCCTTAGCTTGTGTTTAGAAGTTTGCTTGCTGAGTACCGTGTGGTTTGGTACTCACCCCTTGCTTCTACAATTTTTTTTGTAGGTTATGAGCTCGGATCTTCATGATACCCTCTCTTATCTTCTTGTCCGAGGCTTCCTATGGAGATTTGTGAGGTAGCTGATTGTCACCTCAGCAGACCTTCTTACTCCTTATTTATGATCTTGTTCTATTCTAGAAACAAAATCATTTGAGACTTGTTTATTTCTTTCATATCTATTGTAATAAATTAGAGGTTTGTACACGTGACAACCAGGTTTTGGGGATATATGTATAAGTTAATTATGAACTTCCGCATTTATCATATTATTTGGGTTTTAGGCTGACTTGTCTTGGTAGGATAAGACAAGTGCCATCACGTCCATTTTTGGATCGTGACAATATATATTTTGATAAATAATTTTTTTTTTGGGTCTAACAAACACATTTTATTATAATACTCCAAGTTAATTACAGAGTCCTATAAAGAGACTAATTACATCCAGTGTTCCTAACTCCCATGATTCTTCCTTCCTGTTGCTCTATTATGCTGACTCTATTTGTATAGCCACTAATAAATAGTTATACATCATTTATATACTGTTATACAATATTGATACGTTATATATACATGATTGATTTTTTTGTTGGTTGTACATTTAAGTAAGAAACCCTATAACCCGGACCTCCAAACTTGGACCGGACCTTAAACTTGGACTAGTTCTTCCATCGGACTCGTCCATGGGCCTTGTTAAGCAGCTTGTCCATAAAATTGAACGATTTAGATGAAAAATACATCTGTACAAATCCAAAGTGTTTGAGATATGAAACTCACGAAAATGTGATAATTTAAGATGTATTTTTAGCCATTAACTCTTAATTCTACCACACACAACACCAAACAAATGATTTCTTTATGAAAACATTTGCAACCATTTATTTAACTATACATAACTTGGAAAAAGAGCAAAAAAGAAACACTATACACTAGTCATCATCACTTCCTAGTAGGAACAAGAAGCAAAGGCTTTTCTCTCTGCAATGGCACAGCATATTTTTCATTCATGTCAAGCATCAAAGGATCACCATTATTTGGAAGAGACCACTCAAAGTGATAAACCAAATAAGCCAAAATCAAATGCATTTGTTTTGTAGCAAAGGGCAAGCCAGGACACATTCTCCTTCCAGCACCAAATGGCAAGAATTCAAAGTCTTGTCCTTTATAATCAATATTTGTGTTCAAAAATCTCTCTGGCTTGAATGAAAATGGATCATCCCAAAGCTTTGGATCATGTCCAATTGCCCAAAGATTCACAAAAACTAGACAACTTTTTGGGATTGTGTAGTTCATAACTTGACATGTTTCACTTGCATAGTGAGGTAGAAATGCTATTGGTGGATGTAGCCTTAAGACTTCTTTAATGCAAGCATTTAGATAAGGGAGTTGAAAGATGGTTGATTCTTGAATGGTGTTTGAGTTTATTGATTCATTTTGAAGTTCAGAGTTGAGTTTCTTCATGACTTCTTTGTTCCTCACAAGCTCAGCCATTGCCCACTCAATTGTGGATGTCAATGTTCCTGTCCCTGCTGGAAATATTTCCTACAAAACATTTTAAAGAAAAGAGTCAACTATGTCAACTCGATAGGAGTAAGGTCTGCGTACACCTTACTTGTGGGATCATATCGGGTATGTTGATGTTTTTGAGTCGACTATGTCAACTCTCTACCCCACAAAGATAGGGGTAAGGATGCATGCACCCTACCTATGGGATCATATCGGGTAATGTTGATGTTGTTGAGTCAACTCTCTGCCCCACAAAGATAGGAGTAAGGATGCGTGCACCCTACCCATGAGATCATATCGGGTAATGTTGATGTTGTTGAGTCAACTATGTCAAATATGTAATTGAATTCTTAAAATTGGTATCAAGTTATGTTGTTCTCACTCTCCAAAATTGTTGTCACCCCATGTCGGTTTCTCCGGAAAGCACTATTTTTGGAGTATCCGACACACACCCATCGACATTTTTTAAGAGTTCGAGCAACATGGTATTTTGACACTTGATAGTAAACTATCTTTAATAAGAAAAAGAGTTAATGGTAAAAGTCACATCTAACTGTCATTTTTTCACGAGTTTCACACTACAATTATCAAATGTTCTTTGTTTCTATCTAAACTATCACATATCAACTATTGATTGTTCCCTTTTTCTAGCTGAATGTTAAGGAAACAACATATAGTTGAAGTGTGTTTTAAGACAATAATGATCACAGTTCAAGTAGGAAAAAGGAAAAACCATAGTTAAAGTGTGAAACTCGTGAAAAATAAATAAATAGTTCAAATGTGTTTTTCACCGAAAAAACATACATTCTCTTTCAATAAATAAGTTTGCACCAACATACCTAGGAGGCTAGGACTTTCATACGGGGATCTAAAATATAAAGAGGTAAACACACGTAGAAAATTCAATTATATATATATATATATATATGACTAAAAAGGTAATTTTTACATACCAGAAGCATGTAATTGATCTGATCATCAGAAAATCCATTAGCAAGCATTAAATCCAAGAAATCCCCATTTTTCTTAACATAAGATTCATTGCTATAATTTTGATCTTCTCTTCTCTCCTTTATTATCCCTTCCCAAATTTTAAACAAATTATCAAGACATTTCTTTGCCTTCTTCTTTTTACCTTGAATATCAAAAACCCCATCAAAAATTGGAAAAAAATCAGCTAAAATTGGAGTTGTACCATACTCCATAAACCTCCAAATATTCCCTTTCATCTCATTAATAACTTTCTCATCTTCCAACTTAACCATATTTCTTGAAAAACAAATCTCCCCCAAAACATTAAAAACACAACCAAAAACAAGATCCCCAATTTTCACAACTTTACCTAGTTTAAAATTCAAGAAATCAACCATTTCAAGAACCCCTTTTCCCCTTTTGTCAGCATATGATTCCATAGCTTTACTTGAAAAAAGTTCAGTTCTCCACAAAACCCTTATAGATTTCCAGTGATTATTACACTCTGTAGACCAAAGAAGTGAGTATTTCTTCAGATCTGATTCTTTTATTGGGGTTGCTTTTGGTGCATATCGAGAAGAAAGTTGTCTGTCATGATTTTTCAAGATTTCTATTGCAGATTCTGGTGAAGACCCAATGACTACAAGCTGATTTCCTAGTTTTAAAGAGATTAAAGGGCCAAGATTTTGGGAGATTTTTGTGACTATGATGTGGGGTTTTTTGCTTATGAGATTTGGGATGTTGCCTATTATTGGCCATTGGAATGGTGAAGGTGGAAAATTTTGGGGGTTTTGCAAGAATGTGGATTTTTTGAGTTGATTAAGGATTATGTAGATTAATGGTGGGAAAAGAAAGATGAATAAGGAAAAAAGATTGATTGATAACAAGTTCATTTCTTGGTTTTAATGAAATGATGGAAAATATGATGTTTTGGTGGAGAATTAATTGGAGAAAAGTTTAGAGAAACGAGGGACAAGTTAGCTTTTTGAGTTTGCAATTAAGTGAAGGGTTCGAGCTCATTTGGTGTGAGGTACAAAGAATAATAATCTCAGGGTAAAATGTAGAATTATTTTATCTCACATGTTTGATTGAAGGTATTAGATAGTTATTGGATTAGTTATCTCACTATTTTTACCTTAGTGATGGAATAACTTATCCTGGATAACTTGTTCCCAACCAAATGACGTTTCAATGAGGGACAAGTTAGCTTTTTAGTTGATTAAAGAGTCACTTAAAATAAGAAAAATTACTAATGTACAAACCTTTAAATATATTATTTTTCATTTGTCCTTATATCTTTTAAAAATAACTAAAATCCCTTATTTTAATAATGTATCTGTATTAATGTATCCATGCTTGTATTAATGTATCCGCGCTTTCATTAATGTATCCGGATTGGGTTAATTTTTATTTTAATAATGTATCCGTATTAATGTATTAATGTATCCGGATTGAGTTAATTTTTATTTTAATAATGTATCCGTGCTTGTATTAATGTATCCGTGCTTTCATTAATGTATCCGGATTGAGTTAATTTTAAGGGATTATTGTAATTAAAAAAAAGTAGAGATAGATAGTAATTCCATCTTTACACTATGTGATTTATGTAACTTACCCCTTAAAATATGATTAAAGTAAAGTGGAAATTGAAGGGTAATATTTAAAACTTGTTAGATTTTTAAATATAGTGAAAGGTGAGACTCTACAATTGATTAAGTGAGCTTACAAAGCTTACTTAGCAAGCCAATTTAGGCATCTAATGGATTGTAATAGTTGAAGTGTAGTATTTAAAAAACTTGTTAGATTTTTAAATATAGTGGAAGGTGAGTCTTTATAATTACATTACACTATTTTTAAATATAGTGTAATATGTAAAAATACTTGAGTTGATTTACTTATTTTACTCTTTATTTTCTTGTATAGTTACTCAAAGAAGATTTGATTATCATCGCACAAAATCACAAGTATTTCTTTTTCTTGCTTAGAAAAAAGAAGATTCAAATGCCATAAGCCCATAACATTGAATAACGAATATGTATTTTTTTTCTTGCTTGGAACTTAGAAGGATAATCTTATTTATTTAACACGACCAAAATGTTACATGGTCCAACCATATTAGATAAGATGAAATATTAATTTGTATTGAAATGTATCCCTAATCTCCTCTTTATTTTTGAGGTTGAAATAGTTGAATAATAACTCTAAAATAACACAAGAGTTGACATGATAATATGTGCGCAATCACAAATTTTGCAAGCGCTTATTAATTAGCACAGTAAATATTATTAAAACCCAAAATCTTGAACTAATGAGACGTTTTGTTTGCTCGAAGTTTCTTCCTTTTCGAGAGCAATTTTGCAAACCTACAAAGAATAATTTTTTTCAATTAGCAATTAAATAGATTTATGAGAAACTAAAATACCTAATATGTAGGTGACACAAACAAAAGTCCACATCTTCCCAATGTTTATAAGCAAATCACTTTGATTTTGATAGTCAAATTTCCCAAACTTAATTTTGTTAAGAAAATAATATTCCCTTCATTTTATTTTATGTATCTTATTAGTTTGATAGGATATCAAGATTCAAAATAAAGATAATATTTGACTATAGATGTGTGTATAGCATACTGAAATTATGTATAAATATAATATACCAAAAGTACATGCAGAATTTAGTGGAATTTATATAATATACACTTTTTAAGGTTAATATGTACGTACATACTAACTGATATTAAGGACATGACCCTAAATATAACGATTTAAAGGTTGATGATTAGGGTAGCAAATTAACAGATAATTGGGTGTTGTCACACTTTACGTGGAAAAGGGGTAATTAGGGGTTAGTCTCTTCCACTCAGTGGCGGATTCAAAATTTCAATTAAGGGGGTTCGGAAAACCTCCAATCTTACATTTAGGAGGTCCAAAATCAATATATAAACATAAAAATTCTTTAAATTACCTTAAATATATAACGTAATTTTTTGAACCCCCTCGGGTTGCTCTAGGGCCGCCCGTGCTTCCACTACTCCTCCTCTACTTATTAGTAGTATTACTTAGTAATCGTGTAGCGTCTTTTAATTATTCTCCTATAGATATTATTATATGTTGCTTTATATGTTCTGTATCTTAAAATTTTATAGTCGTCACATTTATCGCTACTTCAAAAATATTTCTCTTGAGCCAATAGGGGTGTATTCGAACCAACTTCTCTACCTCACAAAAGTAGATGTAGGATCTGTGTGTAACCTATCCACCCCAAACTCCACATGTGAAATTACACTGACTACATAGGTATACATTACCTCTTTAGAGCTTCCTCATTGGTTTCAGGATCATCTTTGGAAACTTGTTTCTTCAGCAAGTTTTCACCAACTTGTACCAATAATTTCATATTAGCCTCTGTAGCATTATCCATTATGGTAGTTGAACCTGTTAGTGCATTTTCCTGGTATTTAATATAAAGAAGAATTAATTATTTAAGATTTAATTGCTTTCTCAAAAAATTAGGATAGGTAAGTGGTAAAAGGCATAAAATATATTTAAGATTTAATTGCTTTCTCAAGGAGCTTTCACGTTTTTGCTTTCTTGTTAACTTAAAAATCCACAATTTTAGATTAGGGGTGAAGGATGCTTATCATTTCAGCAACTTCCTCTTGTGTTGACTTTTAAAATTTGTGATCTAAAATAAGTCGTCATAGATTTGTTGGTTATAAATAATCTCATTGAAGGTACCATTTTTTTTTTGGACAGACTAAAAAAGAACATGAATTAGTGGCAGACAAAATCCATATATCGCTAAATCTATTCAGCAACGAATTATCAAAACATTACATTATCTATGAATAATTTAGCGATGAAATTCAAAGCTAAATCTATTTTTTTTATAGTGAAAGTACGTCATATGAATTGAGATAAATGAAATAATTAAGAGTGACTTACTTGAATCCTGAGGTAATTATTTTGATTATTAATAGCTTGAAAGACAGTAGCAATGTAATAATCATTCATGTAAGAACTTGCTGAAGACATAATTTGTAGAATAGGGCTTGAATGTGTATCATGAATTAGCCACTCAATAGCACCCCATTTAGCTGCCTCTTGTGCTGTATATGATTCATAAAAATCTGCAGTATTGCCAGTGCCTAATGAGAGCAGCAAAATTTGTTCGTAGTTCATTGAGGCCAATGCTGGATCCGCTTGCATTGCATGTTTCGTTGCCACACTGAGTGCAACTAAGGCCTGTCAAATCATATATTTATTGACAGATCTTTTTATAACAATCATCTTTTAATTATTTTTTTTTTTGAAGTTGGAAGGGAAATGGAAGGGGGAGGGGGGGATTACGAGGTGGAGATCTAAAATTCTCCTTTATAATAATATTTTTTAGGTTTTTTACTATGATAAATTAATCATGCTCTATGTGAAACTAATCTTTCATTAGTGTTGTATTATATATTCTTTAAAATAACATTTCATTATACAAGTCAAAAAAATATCAAAACATTACTAAAAGATAGGGAAAAATCGATTAGAAAAACCCCTCAAAATTCTTTATTATCCCAAATAATCTTAAGTGACCAAGTTGTAATTATTATTTGCATATGCAAAGATTTCTTTTCATATTTATGATAAGTGAAAAAGAGATTTTTTTTCTTCAATAATTCAAATTATCCGTTGAATTTTAAAAAGCAAACAAAAAAATAAATATATATTGTGTGTGAGAAAAATTGAATATAGTAATATACCAGTAAAACTTTGAGAGAATTGCGAGAATGATTAAATATATCCTTATGCTTCTTTTATTTTAATCAAATAACTATTCAATCAATTTTCTCATTTTTGTTCACCAAAAAAGATATATCTGAATCATTCATGCTACAATAGAAATATAAATAGGCAACATTTTTAACGAGGATATATTAATTCTAAATTGTATGTACCGGATTAGCCGCGGCGACACCACCATCAATGAGATTGAACTCAACTTGATTATTCACAAAGTAATGTGGAGGAAAATAAGTTGGAGCTGCTGCTGTGCCATAACATATGTCAGACATCTTTGCATTCAACTCAGGAGAATTTGCTAACTGTGTATATCAAAGGTGATGAAATTAGAAGAGAAAATTTCAGAAATAACAATAGTTTAAATAATAATCAACTTATTTCAGCTCAACCTATTATAGACCGATCAATAAATTAATATAATATATATGGAGGATTATGTTTACCTTGGACTTGGTGAATATTATTGGCTGATTTTTCTTGATGTCAAATGTTGGAATGACAACATCTGTTAAAGCTTGATGCAAACGAGTCTCTCCCAACTTATCTTGTAGAACTTTGTGAAGATATTTTCCATCATATTTGGGAGCAAAAATGGGAGGCACTGCACTGTAATTGAAACCAAATCTATTTTATTACTCTTGAAAATATATAAACTATAACCTTTATTGTTCTATACACCTATATATGCTATCACTTTTTTTTCATTAAAACATACCTCGATACTGAATTGACCTATACACATATTGTAGAATGGAGATAATATTTAAGCAACTCAATATCGATATCAAGACATGTTTTGATGATACATAAAAACTTCATAATTAGTCATATTTTACTACCATATATATTATTATTACCTATTTTTCAAAATATTACGTATTTTACCACTAATTAAGAGTTTCTACGTATTTTACACTTGGATACATGTATATTTGCTAGCAAATACACAAAAATAGGGAGGGAGGCGGATGAGATTCGTATGTATCCCAGATACATGCGAATCACACTAGATACATGTATCTGTATGTATCTAGAGTGATTCACGTGTATCTGGGATGCCAGATACATGGGAGACAGGCGAGGGAGGCGAGCGAGATTTGCTATGTATTCCAAATACATGCGAATCCACTTGGATACAGCGTATCTAGAACAAATTATACCTAAAATTGACCCCACGTATCCTAGATACATATATCTGGACGCATCGAAATTTGGTAAGATACATAATATTGCAAACTAGAGTATATCTAAGTAATTAACTCCTAAATTCACAAAATACTAACAATTTAAGTAAGTTTTTGACTATGTATATGTATAAAAGTTAAAGTTAGAATTAAATTGTCAAATAGTATGTAAAAACAATTATGTACCCTAGTGGGAAAATCTTTGGGCCATGCTCAAAGTAAAAGGATACAATATCTTTGGCTGCACAAAAGGGGAGTTTTTTTTCATTTGGAGCAGTGATCATAGTGGCCAATATGCCACCTGTACTTGTTCCAGCAATCACATCAAAGTAATTTGCAAGTCTTGCTTCTTTACCATCCAATTCCTGACTCAAAAATAGTTTTTCATTATAAGATATGGATAATTACATAACCAAACAAACTTATTATACATTATATTTATCAAACATAGCAATAGTTTAAAAAACTATTAAACATTGTGAGAGTTTCTGAAATTTGCCTTCTAAATTTGTTTTATATTAGTGATACAATAATTTTTTTATTTAGTTATGTATTAGTGATACAACAATTCACTCTATATCAGTAACAACAATTCGCTCTATACAAGAATTTGTTTTTTCGACGTCAATTGGTTATTGGTTGATAGTTCCTCATCATGCATTGACTGACTCTTCATGGGGTTGAAAATAACACTTTGAAATCAGTCAAGGCCGACGACAGAAGCTCGGACGGAGTCGTATGAGGCGGAAGTCTCATGTACGGTTCTCTGAGAAGGGAGTGGCTACCTATTGGAGCTTCCACCAAGCACCACCAATCATAAAAAGATTTTTTCTTTGTTGTCTGATTTATCGTCATTCAAGATTTTCAATTATTAGTTTTGATATATCATCTTGTTATTTCGATTCCAACATGATAATCATCAAAATAATACAATTCAAGTGTAAAAAATATATAATAATGCAACACATATGTAAAAATAGAAGTAACATAAATATCGAAAAATCAGATCGAATCAAAGAACTGAATGCTCACCCTTATGTAAAAACACATATTTACAATACCTGAAGTTGGCCTTCAAGAAAAGCAAGAATAGTAAATATAATAATAATGCCACACATATGTAAAAATAGGAGTAGACATAAATATCGAAAAATCAGATCGAATCAAAGAACCGAATGCTCACCCTTATGTAAAAACACATATTTATGATACCTGAAGTTGGCCTTCAAGAAAAGCAAGAATAGTAGCCGGAATAATTCCTCTAATGCCTCCTCCATCGACGCTAAGAATTGTCACCATTTCTCCCAACACAGGAGATGCTACTACCAAAAAAAGTATAATGAAGAAGGATCTTCTAGTTGCCATTGTTAGACTATCTTTTTTGGAGTACAAAAGCATCAACTAATAGCTCTAATTAAGTGTTAAGCTTTTCTTGGTGCTTTGAAAATCATCTAACAAGCAAGGGTTTATATAATCAAATAAACAATGTAATTAAGGTGTCATAAATCATAGTAATCTAAGTACTTTCTAAGAAATTTTATTTTTTACCCTCAAACAATCAACAAAAGTTGTGTGAGGCACTCTTCTATCGAGGGTCCTCCTCACAAATAGTATCAACAATAGTTGATTTATTTCGCAGGTAAGGTCTCTGGTTCTAGTTCAGGATGATTAAAGTTAAAAAGACAAAATTTATCAAAAATCATAAATTAGAATTTTTAGCTATGACTTTTAAGTCAAAAAGACAAAATAAGACCAAAATCATAATTAAAATTCTTAACTTATGACTTTTGACTTATATGCCAAAAATCATAATCCCATCCAAACAAATTCTGATATTATAATATTGGTCAAATTGACTTATAAAAGGTGTTTGACTAAGCGTATAAGCTGGTCAAAGTGTTGACCAACCTTATTTTAAAAAATGAGATGTTTGACCTAACTTTTGGGAGAAAATAAGTGTTTTTACATAATAGTAGTAGTAGAAGTTGTTTTCAGAAGCTAAAAAAGTACAAGTTTTTCCCTGAAAATACTTTTGAGAAAAGTTCACTTAAAAGTACATTTAAAAAGCTTGATCAAATATTAATTGTTGTAAAAAAGTACATTTATATTTATTGACAAAAAACGAACTATTTCTCACCAGCAATATTTTTTTTGGAACACTTTCAAAAAAAGATTTTTTTACAATAAACTGATTTTATAAGTTTGACCAAACATACTAGAGGTATTTGACTAAGCATATAAGCTAATTAAACTGGCTTACAAACACTTTTAAAGCTAATTTATGCATTTGATAAACCCTAAAGTACTTATATGTGCTTATAAGTCATGTGATCATTCCAAAGACATAAATATGAAGAAATAAACAAGTATTGAAGATATTGATCTCCGAACCCTCTCGTACTTATTCTCAAGATATATAACGCTCCTATTAAGCATGGACAATTTAATTTAAAATATAAAATAATTGGACTAGAAAATAATTTTTTTTTTCTTTTTGCTTAGAAAAGAAGACTCAAACGCCATAGCACAAAATCACAATAATTTAATTAAACATTTAACATAACCAAAAGGTTACATAATCCAAGCATACATTACATAGAGAGACATTTCTATTGAAATTTATCCCTCAAACTCCTTTATTTTTGAGGTTGAAATACTTAAATACTTCTAAAGATAACACAAGACTTGATTGGCTAATACATGCGCGCAATCATAAACTTTGCAAGAGCTTATTATTTAGTATAGTAAGGTTACTACTATAACCCAAGACCTTGAATTAATAAGACGCTTTGTTTGCTCGGAGTTTCTTCCTGTCAGAAAGCAATTTTGCAAACCTACAACAAATAAACTATTCTAGTTAGCAATAACATACATTTATATAAAATCTAGTATGAGTAATGCTGACTGGCGAGATATAGTAATATGAAAAAGAAAAGAATTATTTGAAGCACCGACAACACCGAACGTGTCAGAGTCTACCATATGACTCAGGAGCGGGCTCAACATAATTCGTGGCCTAAAGAGAAATTTTAATTAGATGCCTAAAATCTAAATAAACTTTATCTGTATTTATTTATTTTTAAAAAATTTTATATGTAAATTATTACTTAATATCTTTTTTATAAATGATTTTTTAAAATACTTTTTTTAATCATTATTTTTAGGTAAGATTTTATCGGTTGATCAACACTGAAAAACATCCTTTGATTGAGACAATTATTATATGAATTGTTAACATAATTCTATAAGTAATAAGTTGATAAGCTTTAAATAAAGATAAGAGTTAGAATCATAGAATCTGATTCAAAAAGTTGATAACTATTAGTATGTACCTACTTTAATCTAAAAATTTACGAAGAAATAAAAAAAGAATTTGTAATTCTCTTTGTTCGACACTTTTCAACTATGGATTCATATTTTTGTCACAGTATTATTCTAACTTATCAAAGATTTGAAGCAAGAGAGTGCAAAAGGAGTTAAAAAGGATAAATAATGTGAGTGTTAGCGAAGAAAATGTAAGAATACAAAACAATGTTTTCTTGATTTCTTCTACCTTAATGGGGTTAAGAAAATTAAAATAATATATATATATTAAAAATGTACTTTTTATTATAAATAATTAATTTTTTTCATGATGTGTTTTACCTCTTTAGAGCTTTCCTATTGGTTTCATGAGGATTGTCTGTGGAAACTGGTTTCTCCAATAATTTTTCACCAACTTGTTCCAATAATTTCATATTTTCTATTGAAGCATCATCCATTGCAGTAGTTGTGCCTGTCAATGCATTTTCCTGGAATTACAAATATAAGGATCAATTAATTATTTAAGGTTAAATTATAAGGCAAGTTAATTAAAAGAAAGGAACATAAAAAAAAAGATGTTTTCTCATTTCTTAAGATGATAACAAGAATAATATATATATGACCGGTCAAGATAAGCTTCATCCAATAATTGATTTCGAAAAATCCAATATTTACCCCAATTATTATACGTCCATGTACGTAACGAAAATTTAATATGTAGATAATGATCATTATAAAGGACTTGAAACATGAGAGACGTTATTTAGGATTTAATATATATATATATATACCTTTTTGCCCATTCACTCCTTTACTTTTGTTTTACTATTCTTATATATTTACTGTGTCATTGTATACTTTTGGAACAAATATACTTGTGTCGTTAGCAAAGAAAATGTGACATGCACATTATAAAATAGTACTCCCTTTGTTTCAATTTATGTGACACTTTTTTTGTTTTTTCAGAATCAAACAGTTTAAGTTTAACCGGCAATTTGCGCATGAAATTTATATATTTGTAAACTACGTAAAAGTACTATAAGTCACAATAATTGACAATTCAAAATATTTAAAAGATACTCCCTCTGTCCAACAATAGTTGTGCACTATTGACTTGACACACTCCTTAAGAAACAATAAATAATAGGGGTAATATTACTATATTATCCTTTGACTTTATTAAATATAATGTTTTGAGAAATATATTAGATGATAAATATTATATAATAGCAAGGGTAAAATAGACACAAAATGTAAATTCTCTCTTGATTTTTTAAATTGGAAAAGTACTGTTGGACAACTATTGTTAGACGGAGGGAGTACTCCCTCCGTCCAACAATAGTTGTCATCCACTATACTATTTTGGAATGTCTAACAATACTTGTCCACTTTATTAAAAATCAATGGATAATTTTACACTTAGTTCTTAATTTACCCTTATCATTAATTATAGTTATTTCCCTATTACCCTAAATACAATGATATTTATTATATTTAAATAATGATATAGTAAAATCACCCTTGTATTCATAGTTTCTTAAGAAAAGTGCAAAGTTAATATGAAAACTTTTCTACTCCTTCCGTCCAACAATACTTGTTCAATTTAGAAAATGAAGAGATAATTTACTTTTTTACGTTTATTTTACCCTTGTTATTTAATACTATTTATCATCTAACACATTTGTCAAAGCAATAAATTTTATAAAGTCAAAGGATAATATAGTAATATTACCCATATTATTTATTGTTTCTTAAGAGGTACGGTGTGAAGTCAATAGTGGACTTGGACAGATGAAGTATCAAATATAAACTTGTTTGAATCTCGAAATCTGAAATGTGTCACGTAATAATTAGTAGAGAAGTTGGACTTACTTGAACCCTGAGGTAATTGTCTTGATAATCAATAGCTTGAAAAACAGTGGATAAATAATATTCATTCATGTAAGAACTTGCTGTATTTCCCATTAGGATTAAAGGACTTGAACTAAGATTTAGAGGTGTTATCCATTGAAAAAGACCCCATTTAGCTGCCTCTTCTGCTGTATATGTTTTATCAAAATCTGAAGAAGTACCAGTGCCTACTGAAAGCAACAACATTTTTTTGTAATTCAATGACCTAATTGACGCAAATGCTGGATCGTCTTGCGCAAGTTTCGTTGCAATGCTAATTGATAATAACGCCTGCACGTATACATACAATAATATTGAGATATATTTCGAAAATGTCTAATTGAAACATAAACGCATGATCAAAACTTGAATCAGCAGTAGTACCGGATCAGAAGCAGCAAGACCACCATCAACAAGATTGAACTCATATTTAGTTCCATTACTTGTATTAGTAACAAAGTAATGTGGAGGAAAATATATTGGAGCTGCTGCTGTGGAATAACTTATGTCAGACATCTTACCATTCAATTGTGGAGACTTTGCTAACTGCATTTTAAAAAAAAAAATTAGTTTACGAAAATAAGTTTCTTAAAAATGATCAGAAAAATCACTTCATTAGTGAAAGTAGAAAAAAACAAGCTTCATAAGTGACTATCAAGTTTATTGTATAGTTAAGGGGTGTCGCCGGTTCAAAAAGAATGTCCTCATTTCCTTTTTAGTATGTTTCAAAAAAAAATGACCCATTTTTTTTTGGCAACATTTTAATTTCAACTTTCCACATGGCATGTTTAAGGCCACAAGATTAAAGGACATTTTGGTACATTTGACATAACTTTAATTTAAGACAACAAGATTGAAAAGTCTTCTTTATTTTCTTAAACTCCGTGCCAAGTCAAACTAGACCATTCTTTGTGAAACGGAGGGAGTAAATTTTTATTTATGTATATTACATATTGACACTTTTTGGCTTCTACTTACACGATTTTACTTCTTTATATTTTGACACACCTTAGTTGATATTCTGGCTTCGCCACTGAATTATCCTACCCACTGTCACCGTTAAAACTCCCATCTCACCATCAAAACGTTTTGTTAGATATAATATTTTTGTACCTAGCTATTTATCATTACCAAACGCACTAGAAAATAAGTAAGAAATTCACTTGTTTTCGAAAAAAATAACATTTTCCTTGGTATAAATCACTATAATTATTTTGACTTACCGCTGACTTAGTGAATATTACTGGCTTATTGGTCTTGATGTCAAAGGCTGAGATGGCAACTTCTGTCAAAGCTTGATCCAAACGAGTTTCTCCAAAGTTTTCTTGAAGAACTTGCATAAGATGTTTTCCATCATATTTTGGGCCATAACCGCCACTGCATAATATAGCGTAACCAAATTAGATTTAAGTATAAAGTACAGAAATCTCATACATCTGGGCCTAATTATATTTTATCTCAGAAGTTTACCCAATTACAAAAACACTGTATTTTTCATCGCTCTCGGATACATTCTTTAGTTGTTCGATACATTGCTTAATGGGAGGGATGTATCCAAGAGGGGATAGGGATGTATCCGAGAAGAGATTATGGTGATTCTTTTAAAATGATAGGAAATTTTAGAGATTATAATATCTTAAGTTGTGTATTTATGTAACTTTTCCTAAATATAATTCATTACTCAAAACATATTTTCCTTCTTTCTTTCTGGCCATTTCAAGTTGTTTGACCTATTCTTTTTTTTAGTCCAAGCAACTCTTTAATTTCAACTCTTCACTCGACATGTTTAAGGCAAAAATATTAAATGATATTTTGATACGTTTGACATATCTTCAATTTAAGATCAGAAGATTCAAAATTTTTTTTTTTACACTCTTAAACTCTGTGCTATGTCCAAATTAGACAAACAAATTAAATAAGAGGAAGTATATAGTATATGTACCTAGGTTCAAAAATCTTAGGGCCATGTTCGAAGTAAAACTGTACAGTTTCATTGGCAGAAGCAAATGGTCGACCTTTTTCATTTGGAGTAGTAATCATAGCAGTCAATAAACCTCCTGTACTTGTTCCTCCAATCACATCAAAGTAATCTGCAATTCTTGCATCTTTATTTTTGTCCAGTTTCTGACTCAAAAAGAAAAATAAGTCATATAAATTAGGACTGAGTAACTCAAAAACGATTCACTCATTAATCAGGCCTTTTTTTAAAGCCATCACCAAATAGTTGTGATGAGTCATAGTATGGCGGGGTAATCAGTGGTGTACGTAGAATTTTTAAAAAGTGATGTTGATATTTATAGAAGGAAAAATAAAAATTTAATTATCATACATAGAAGAAGGTTATATTATTGACTCATTCGTTTAGATTAATTTTAAGATAGAAGAGGTGTTGAGTTCAATTCTACAGCAAAATTAATCAACCAGAGAACCAACACGCCAATAGGTAACTACTGGCAATGAGTAGAGTCATTTCGTTATATATATATTTTGCATAGTATTAATACATATATTTAGTAAAAAATTTCGATGAAACAGTATCGCTTGACACCCCTTCACTCAACGTGGGTCCGCCCTACCGGGGTTAAGCATGAGCCTTATCCCTTAATTACCATGTCTACTAATTCAAAAAATGTACAAAGTTGGAAGAGGAAATGAAATAAATAGCTAGGTTAGGGTTTTGTTTGTACGATCTTGTATTCATATGAAATAAATATCCATGTGAATATATACTTCGATATAAAAGTGAATGAATAAATTAAAAATAGTAAATAAATTGTAACATAGGAAAATCATGATTTATTTGAATAACTTGATCATGACCCTGTCCATAATAGAAGTACAATTATTAATCATTATCATTAATAGGCATCGAAAGAGTACAATTCAAGTGTAAAATGGAAAAACTATAGTAATCTCACACTTACATACATACATAAAAAATATATATTTACGATACCTGAAGTTCTTTTTCAAGAAATTTAAGAATGGTAGCTGGAATGATTCCCTTAATTCCACCTCCGTCAATACTAAGAACGGTCACCATTTCTTCCAATGTAGCAGATGATGAACTAGTAGTTGCTAATATCATAAAAATTAAAATTAAAAAAGAGCTTGTAGTTGCCATTGCAAATAATAATTAATAAAAACTAATATTTCAAAGTGTTTATAAGATTTTCTTGGTGCTTTGAACATCTAACAAGTATGGTATATATAGTCACGTAAACAAGTTGAGAAATTTTATTTTGAGTTAGATATAATCAATAAAAGTTGTATGAGAATCCGTTCAAATTTTGACACCTGGATAGTGGGCCCAATTAGGAAAGTGAATTTATAGTTGATGTGGGCCCGGTTAAAACAATAAGGAGTCGTTTGATAGAGTATATTAGATTGATTAATCTCTCAATTCCTTCTCAAAACAATTTTCATTTTTCAAAGCTAAAGAGTGTGGAGGGTATTTTTGTAACTAAATATTTTTTTATAGAAGTTATGTAAGACTTGTTATTTTAAATACATCAAATCAAACAATGTGTAAGAAAATAATGTCAGCATAACTAATACCAACATTATTAATGCAAGCATTACTAATACACCTTATTCAACATTATTTTATATCGTTTGGTAGAGTGCATTAGAAAAAAAATAATGCATACATTAGTTATACACTCTATTTGATATTAAGGTATGTATAACTAATACATGAAACTTTATGATATTATAGTAATTTAAAGAGTTTTAATGCATGCATTAGCACGTTTAAAGACATAATTATTCATCAAAATCTTTTACACGTCATTCACCATATTTGTGGAAGATATTTTTGTAAACAATTTTTTTTAAAGAAAAACAATATGTAACACATGTTATATTTAATATACCAAAATCATATTCAGTGAATTATTGGGTATAACACTCCCCTTAAGAAAAATATTTTAGGACATAAATAAAATGTTACTTTCGGCTATCGCCCTTTTAATTATTCCAAAATTATTATCCTAAAAAATATAAAATAATTATGAACCTCATTAAATAAAGGATAGATATAAAAAGAAGTCTCAATAATTAAATCTAATACGGACAAAAGAAAGCATTGATTAGGAGTCCAATTTTATAAGGAAGTAGTGGGAAAATGAAAGTTTATATTAAGGAAAACCTTCTCTCTCTTTTTTTTTTTTGTACTTCTCTTATTCTCTATTTTTTTTTACTCTTTCCATGTTTATTTATAACCTATGATGTTGAAATATATATTATTATATGAGTTCTCTTTCTTTGCATACATTGAAAGTATTGAGAGAGCAAAAGTAAGATCATCAAAAGATGTGGTGTAATAAATGAGACTGCTTCTTTCTTAATCAGAGGCCTTAGATTCGAGCTAGCTCTGAATATGAAACAATCTAAGAAGCGCTATCCCCCCAAAAGGGGTAGTCCTACCAACGTGAATTCAAAGAACCCAGTTTTATTGTTGATGTTTCTTTAATTTTGTTCTTTGGTTTGTCTAAAGTCTGTTGAAGCATGACATTTTAATATTAAAGTATATTATTTATTTGGTATAAATTGATAAGAAAATGATCAATTATATTTTATGTAATTTGTATAATCACTAAGTTATATATATATATATATATATACGAGTGGTGACATCTTTTTACATAAATTAAAAATTTAGCATAATAATTAAGAGATTGCAAAAATTCCTTAAGGTTATATGTTCCACCCAGCAAAATAAAATATAACTTTTTGACACAAACATTTCTTTTATTTTTAAATAACTAAAATGACAGGCACTTAACTAATTACTCCCTTCGTTTCAATTTATGTGGTACTTTTCGGATTTCAAGATTCAACCAAGTCTATTTTTGATTGTAAATTTTTCATATATCTTTTAAATATTTTGAATTGTCAATTATTGTGACTTATAATACTTTTTACGTAGTTTATAAATATATAAATTTCATTTCAAAAAAATTGAAGATTTTATGCGTAAATTCTCGGTCAAATATGAACTGTTTGACTCTCAAAAAGCGAAAAGTGCCACATAAATTGAGACGGAGGGAGTATTATGTATCTCATCGAGTTATAATGCAATTGTCTTTTGCTTTCACTAGTAAAAATTATTTTGGTTGACTGCGTCCACTATTTTCATTTTTAAATAACTAAAACTACACGTTCACACTTTACTTATTATTACGTATCTCGTCAAGTTATTATTACATATCTCGTCAAGTTATGATGTAAATACCTTTTGCTTTCATTAGTAAAATTTGTTTTAGGAAAAACTACATAAAAGGGTCATAAAATTTAAAATAATTACATGTTCATACCTCAATCCAAAGTAATTCAAGAAATAACTATTCTCTCAAATTTTTTTTACAGCCCATACCCCCATTCATTAAAGTTGATAATTTTCGCTTACCTAATAATAAATCAGTATGATATACTCTATTGGTATCATTAAGACTATTAATTTCGCTTAACCGATACTAAATCAGTATATATATATATATACTGTATTAGTATCATTAAGGCTTCTTGTTCAGAAATTACTCATTAGTCAATGATACTATAAGAGTATATGTATATTGTTGTGGTATCATTAATGTTTCTTGTTCAGAAATTACTCATTAGTCAATGATACTATAAGAGTATATGTATATTGTTGTGGTATCATTAATGTTTCTTGTTCAGAAATTATTCATTAATCAATAATACTATAAGAGTATATGTATATTGTTGTGGTATCATTAAAGTTTCTTGTTCAGAAATTATTCATTAGTCAATATCAAACTATAAGAGTATATATATCTATATATATATTTATGGCATCATTAAGGTTTCTTGTTTACACCTACTCATTAGTCAATGATACTATAAGAGTAAATATATACTCTTATAGTATCATTAACTAATGAGTAATTTCTAAACAAGAAACCTTAATGATACCAATACATTATATATATATATATATACACACACACACACTAATATATTAGTTTAGTATCAATTAAGCGAAATTATCAGCCTTAATGATATCAATACAATACATGATACTGATTTAGTATCAGTTAAGCGAAATTATCAGTCTTAATGATACCAATACAATATATGATACTGATTTAGTATCAGTTAAGCGAAATTAGTTAAGGGGTATATAATGTAATTATTTAGTGGGGTATGAATGTAAAGGGATATATGTTTGTAATTATTTTGCTTTTATAGGATATTTGCTTAGTTTCCCCTTTGTTTTATTGTTTGTTTCGTGTGTTTAATTTTTTATTTTAAATATTTTTCTAAGAAAAAATTTGACTCCACAACTAATTTTAGTCTCAATTTGGGTGATATTTGAAAAGGTACATGTTGAGAATGGTTCGGTCGATTTTCAATGAACTCCTAACCATATTATAAGTATCGTATTTCCTTCGAAACAAATTAAATTTAAACAATTTAAAATACAAAATAATTCTCCTTTATCTTTGAGTTAAGAGTCAAAGTAATCCTTATGTTTTAACATGAAGCACTAATAGTCCTCCATGTTTCAAGAATTGGTGCACTTTTGGTATTCTCTCAAACATCCGTCCAATTTTTAACGGTGATTTTTGTGCCCCCAAAACAGCAGCGGAAAAGTACAAAAGCTGCACAAAAAGACACTAAAATTGCACCAGAAAAACCTCAGTGTCAAAATTACGCCAAAACAGCAGCTCCATTTCGTTGCACTGAAACTACACCAAAAAAGCAGTAGAAAGGCACCAAAAAAGAAACAAAGTTGCACCAGAACAACACCAAAACAAACCCCAAAATTGTACCAAAACAGTTGCACCAGATTTACACTAAAACAGTACTTGATTTCCACAAAAACTACACACAAAAAAAAACGAAGAACAATAGCAAAATATAGTTTAAACTTGAAAGCTTGATGACGATGAAAATTGTTTTGCATTCATAGAAACAGAGAATTTTACTTTTGTCGAAGACTTCAATTGAAGGGAGATGAATAAAAAACAAAAACAAAAAGAAGAGATTCTTCAAAAGCAACAAGATGCAACTGATTGAGTCTTACTTATCCAGTTACCAATCTCTTTATTTTTATTCTGTTTGTCTATGGGAATCATCTACTAACATTATACTTTTAAGGGAAAATGACCTGATATATCTCTCAATTTTGTCATATAGAGTCAATATACCTCGTTATAAAAATAGTTCACATGTACCCCTACCATTATAAAAGTGACTCGCATTTACCCTTTTCATCTAACGGGAGTGAAAAAAATTATTTTTGAATTTATTTTTTTAATTTTAACAAAAATCATGTAGAAATATATATGATTCTTTTAACAAAGTTCAAAGATATATTTGATCTTTCGCACACATGAATTATTTTTTGACTTCTTTAATTATCAGTATTTGAGTTCGTTATTCTTTTTTTAGTTTTTCTTTCATTCTTTAGTGTAAAAATAACAGAAATAAAAAGAAAGAAATGTAAATGAAAAAAGAAGAAAAAAATTTAAAACTATTTTTTTGCAGCTATATTGTAATTTAAAACTATTTTTTATGGCTATATTATAATATATTTTGTATCTGTAAATTTTTTTTGGGAATATATAATAAATTTTATAAAAGAATTAGTGAAAAAATTAATTTGACAATCAAAATAATAAATTTGAATTATTCGTTGAAGCAAAAAAGTTAAAAAAATAGTGTGAGAATAATCAAATATACCCCTACATGAATTATTATTTTTTAATAAAAATATTAAAATAAATTTAAAATAACTTTTTCACTTCTGTTATAGGAAAAAGATATATGTGAGCCATTTGTTTAACAATAGAGGGTATGTGTAATAGTCTAGCCTGCTAGTGATATTGTCTGCTTTGGGCTTAGGTCCACATGGCTTTAAAATGCGTCGCTAATTGATAATGCATGCTTACTTATACACCCAGCATCTCTGCTGTGTTTTGCCGATGTGGGACTTCTAATCTTAAACTGGGGCGTCACATCACTCCCTCTACGGACTCAACGTTCTCGCTGAGGTTTGCTCCACCGAATGAGATTTTCCTAGACTCAGCACTGAGTTTGCCCTGCCTTACCAGATTTGCTTAAACTCAGTTGAACTCTGGTCCACATCAACAAGGTTGTCACAGGAGTGGCTCTGATACCATTTGTAACAGCCCACCCGCTAGTGATATTATCCGCTTTGGGCCTAGGCCCGCACGACTTTAAAACGTGTCGCTAGTTGATAAGGCCTGCTTATTTATATACCCAACATCTCTCCTGTGTTCTGCCGATGTTAGACTTCTAATCTTAAGCTGGAGCGTCACATTATATATGATCCACTTTCATGATAAAAGATATAAGCTCTAAATGACAAAATTGAGGAGTATATCAAATTTTTTCCCCTACTTTTAATTTGGTGCCCACAACAATCAAAGAGAAAGAAACATATAACCACATTTTCACATCCTAGCTATTTATGATATTTTCCCTCGTTTTTAAAATGCTCTTGCCAGGGATGTATACAAAGATGGCTCATAATTTCTCTTTCATGGACCGCAATATAAATATGGTCCATAAGTTTATATTTTATACATATAATGATAAAAATAATATTAATAAGTTTAATTTTTGTAAAAAAAAGTTCATGCTTGATGTGAAGAAATTATTCATATCATGTAAAAGAATTTATCATAAAATAATAAGTTATTACTATTGTTGATTTATTATATTAGTGAATCTTTGTAAAATTATATGTAATAAAATAATTATAATAACATGTAATCACATATATTTATTTATAAAGAAAACATCGATATGTCTGATTTATTAATTAATTCAACGTGGGGTGAATAAAATTGAATAGAAAATTGAAATTAACCGTAAATCCAGTCAAATTGAAAAAATACGACTAGTGATTTGATTTGACATTGAAAAAATAATCTAAGTATGCTTGGATTAGTTTGGTCTAAACTAAAAAGATAGTCAACTCCATATCAAATCAGCCCGACATTTATATATATAATTTTAAAAATTTATTTTATACATAAAAGTATTTACTTTGATATAATTTATAAATATTTCTTATACTTTTCAAAGTTTGATCTTATAACATATTATTTCAAACTAAGACTTAAAATTTTGAATGGTCCGATAAAGGTTGTAATTCATAAAATTTTTAGTGGTACAATAGAATTTTGAATAGTCAATAAAGGTTGTCTTATGTGTATTTGTATTCATATCCTGCCATGTGTATTTGTATTTGTTGCCTTGTCTCTATTTGTATTTCTTAATTATATTTTCTTAGTTATTCATTTCTATTTAGTTTTAAAAAAATAAAAAGTTCAAAAGTTATTGTTACTCCCTCTGTTTCTATTTATATGTCAAATTTTAACTTGGCACACCTAAGAAAATAATTATTGATATGGTGATTTTTACCATTTTATCCCTATTAATTGGTAGAGTTTCGAACATACATATCTATTCACTATATTTTTCAAAGACATTAACTCAATATTAATAAATTAAAGGTATAATAGGAAAAAAATATTGTCCTTCATGATTTGTCAAAAATGACAAGTAAAACGAGAAATCAAATTAGGAAATATTTGACAAGTAATAGAGAGGGATGGAGTATTAATTTTGGTGGTAATTTATTATGTAATAAAATAACATAAATCAATCTATATATCAATTTCATTTTTATTTTGTCTCCTTTTTTGACCTTTTTATTTTTGTTACACACTACATCTTTTCTTTTATTTTTCGCATTAAATTCGAAATTTTAAAACTCCGTATCAATTATAATTTGACTAATTTTATTAATCATAATTAATCAACTTTTAATATAATATTTTAAACATAAATCATTGTTACTAATGCCCAATTCTTAAAAACGTCCTAATAAATCTAGTGTAGAATGAAATGAAATATTGACATTTATTCTTTGATTTTAAAAAAAAGAAGAAGAAGAAATATTGACATATTTTTACTTACTAATAAATGTGAGTGATTCCTCATCATTTATGATTATTCACAAGTTGGGGCCTTAAAAATATTTTATGAGCTCTATCTATAGTTTTCACTCACTTCGTTTATTTTTATTTATTTATTTATTTTAAATATTATATGTCACTTAAATTAATGATTAATATGAGTATTTTATTATAATATTCATATCAATTGATATATAATTTTATATCTTTAAAAATAGTTTTAAATAAGTAATTAATATTTAGGATAAAACATCGAGAAATTTTTTTCTGCATATACCAAAAGTGAGAAGTAAAAGTAAACAAACATTTTTATTATAGTGAAAGGAAGTATTTGCCAGCTTTCTACTATTTTTCAATCGTAAGATTTACCCAAAAATTTAAAGGACAAAGGTAATTTTATCGTAACAATTGCGTGTTTATTTATTTATATGAAAAAAATAAAAAAAGTCCTTGTGCGGTCGTTCATTTCCTTTCACTTCTAAGTTATCCGTTTGACTAGAGAATTACGATTCACATTTTTTTTCAAAAATAATTTTACTTAATTTGAAAATCAATGTTTGATCCTGAAAATTCGAAATATAATTTGAAGTTATGTTTCAAATTTTAAAAACAACTTATATTTTATTTTCTAACTCACTTTTAAAATAGTAGTACATTCAAATAATGATATTATTATACATATTATAAAAGATATAATCAATTGCTATAACTATCGTAACTAGTGTACATAAAAATGGAGAAAATGTCACTTGAATGTTTTGCTTTTCTAGCCAATATTCTCATTTTCTTTAATTTAGCTTCTTTTAAACCTATTTTCACTTTGTTTCTTTTCCGATCACTTGTAAATCATTTAAATCTATAAAATAAAAGTAAACCACATTAGCTACACTATTTTTTCAATTAAACATAGCAAAAATCTAAGATTATATTTTGTTAGATTATATATAAATATTTTTGAAATATTATTTTTTTCCCCATATTTATCACACTAAAAACTAAGTAAGAAACACACAAGTGTTTTAAGAAAACATTTTCATACTAAAAACACCCTTCATCTACTAACATTATACTTTTAAGGGAAAATGACCTGATATATCTCTCAATTTGTCATATAGAGTCAATATACCTCGTTATAAAAATAGTTCACATGTACCCCTACCATTATAAAAGTGACTCGCATTTACCCTTTTCATCTAACGGGAGTGAAAAAAATTATTTTTGAATTTATTTTTTTAATTTTAACAAAAATCATGTAGAAATATATATGATTCTTTTAACAAAGTTCAAAGATATATTTGATCTTTCGCACACATGAATTATTTTTTGACTTCTTTAATTATCAGTATTTGAGTTCGTTAATCTTTTTTTAGTTTTTCTTTCATTCTTTAGTGTAAAAATAACAGAAATAAAAAGAAAGAAATGTGAATGAAAAAAGAAGAAAAAAAATTTAAAACTATTTTTTTGCAGCTATATTGTAATTTAAAACTATTTTTTATGGCTATATTATAATATATTTTGTATCTGTAAAAAAATTTGGGGCATATATAATAAATTTTATGAAAGAATTAGTGAAAAAATTAATTTGACAATCAAAATAATAAATTTGAATTATTCGTTAAGCAAAGAAGTTAAAAAAATAGTGTGAGAATAATCAAATATACCCCTACATGAATTATTATTTTTTAATAAAAAAATTAAAATAACTTTTTCAATTCTGTTATAGGAAAAAGATATATGTGAGTCATTTGTTTAACAATAGAGGGTATATGTAACGGTCCAGCCCGCTAGTGATATTGTCCGCTTTGGGCCTAGACCTGCACGGCTTTAAAACGTGTAGCTAATTGGTAATGCATGCTTACTTATATACCCACCATCTCTCCTGTGTTTTGCCGATGTGGGACTTCTAATCTTAAGTTTGGGCGTCACATACATTCCTTCTTTGGACTCAGCGTCCTTGCTAAGGTTTGCCCCACCGAATGGAATTTGCCTAGACTCTAAGGTTTGCCCCGCCTTACTGGGATTTGCTTAAACTCAGTTGAACTCTGGTCCACATCAACAAGCTAAGGCTGTCACAGGAGTGGCTCCGATACCATTTGTAACAGCCCAGCCCTCTAATGATATTATCCGCTTTGGGCCTAGTCCCGCACTACTTTAAAACACGTCGCTAGTTGGTAAGGCATGCTTATTTATATACCCAACATCTCTCCTGTGTTCTGCCGATGTTGGACTTCTAATCTTAAGCTAGAGCGTCACAGTATATATGATCCACTTTCATGATAAAAGATATAAGCTCTAAATGACAAAATTGAGTATATCAAAATAATTTCCCTACTTTTAATTTGGTGCCCACAACAATCAAAGAGAAAGAAACATATAACCACATTTTCACATCTTAGCAATTTATGATATTTTCCCCCGTTCTTTAAATGCTCTTGCCAGGGATGTAGACAAAGATGACTCATAAGAGAAAGAAACATATAACCACATTTTCACATCTTAGCTATTTATGATATTTTCCCCCGTTTTTTAAATGCTCTTGCCAGGGATGTAGACAAAGATGACTCATAATTTCTCTGTCATGGACCACAATATAAATATGGTCCATAAGTTTATATTTTATACATATAATGATATAAATAATATTAATAAGTTTAATTTTTGTAAAAAAAAGTTCGTGCTTGATGTGAAGAAATTATTCATATCATGTAAAAGAATTTACCAGAAAATAATAAGTTATTACTATTGTTGATTTATTATATTAGTGAATCTTTGTAAAATTATCTGTAATAAAATTTTTATAATAACATGTAATCACAGATATTTATTTATAAAGAAAACATGGATATGTCTGATTTATTAATCAATTCAACGTGGGGTGAATAAAATTGAATCGAAAATTGAAATAAACTGTAAATCGAGTCAAATCGGAAAAATATGACTAGTGATTTGATTTGACATTGAAAAAATAATCTGAGTATACTAGGATTAGTTTGGTCTAAAATAAAAAATTAGTCAACCAGAAATCAAACTGTAACACCCCGTAACTTGAAGTTGGAGAAAATGCAGAAAACAGCTGCAACACTGATCTACGGAGGCCACCTACGGACCGTAGGTGGATCGACGGGCCGTAGGTGGGAATCGTCGATGGCAATGTCAGCCTTCAGGATTTCCAAGTTTCTGAACATTGACCTACAGAGCAACATGACGAACCATCGTTCAGTTGACGGGCCGTAGATGGGTCTCGTAGGTTCCCCTCCAGACTTAGTCAAATTTTCAGCCCTAAGACCTGACCTACGATGGCCATGTACGGACCGTAGGTCAAACGATAGGCCGTACATGGGTGTCGTCGTTGGAAGGCCAAAGTTGAGAAATTTCTGAATCAAACTACGGAGGAACAGGACGGACCGTAGGTGTAACGATCCATTATGTCGTTTTGAGCACAAGAACTATTTTGACTCTTCCCGTAAAATTTTAAATGGAAAGTTTGAACTATTGTTTAACTACGAGTATATAGTTGACAAATATTTATTAAATAAGTAATATAGTTAATAGTTAATGGGCCAAGTTTATAATTTATTTAACCTTTACCACTTGACCCATATAATTCAATTAAGTTAGTGAAATTTGTCACTTGGAGAACCTAATTATTTTATTTAGAAAAAAAGAAAAGAGATAGAAGAACGAACGGAGGAGACGTGCTTTAGGCGGCAGGTAAGAAACAATCTGAAACTTGTGATCTTTGTATAATTAACGTTGAAAGATGTTCACTGTTATTATTACCTAATAAAGACGGCATTCAAGGTATGTTAAGACTTTCTAGATTTTGTTGAAGGACCTTTTTCTAATTAAAGATTAAAAATGGAATAGACAATGGGTAAGGTCGAAAGATGGGGGTCTCGTACCAATGGTGTGACGGGCGTTGGTACGAGTACCGGTGTTAATAAAGGGAAAGTTTATTACTATAATATGATAGATTGTAATTCGAGAATGCCAAAGCATATGGGCATTAGCTGATGTATTAGTGACTTGGTTTATTTTATGTGGTTGTGTTTCTTTATTGAACCCGTATATTTGTGATAATTGCGGTGATTATATGTCATAGCGACATTTGATTTATTGAGATGCTTCATTATCCCCTTTTATTGATATTATATTGTGAACATGCATTGACCTGAGATTGAGAATGAGTAAAGGTCTAACATGTGGAGATTGTCCGTGTTGAGATCGAGTTATGATTATAAGTTGGGCACGTGGAGATCGTCCGTGCTGGGGATTGTGAGATGTTATGATTATAATTTGGGCACGTGGAGATTGTCCGTGCGGAAATTGTTTGATTTTATGAGAGTGCGTTGAGATCGTCCGCACAGACACATGGAGATCGTCCGTGTCGGTATATGGACCTCGCGAGTCCCCCATGGGTCACGAACTCTCGATGTATTTCTGAGTAGTATCGTGTATATGCGGTTGAGAGAGTACTTGGCATAGAAGGCATATCATTTCATGGTGTCATAGTGCATTGCATCTCATTACATCCTCCATTCTTGTTTGAGTATGTGTTTTATTGATGTTGGACATTACGTGATATTTGATTATCCTATTGATGAAAATTTGGTTGATAAGTATGGTGTGGACTTATTAAATTAAAGGATTAATTTCTTATATACTCCTGTCACTGCTTCTTCATTGTCGGTCTATGATACATACTGGGTACACATGGTTTCGTAGTCATACTACACTTGCTGCACTCTTTTGTGGTGCAGATTATATTTCGAGTACGAGTGCATCTCGTGGAGCTTTGAGTCTGATTTGGATCATCTTGGAGTTGTGGTGAGCTGCTTGGATATTTTGCAGCCCACGCCTTCATCTATCTCTATTTATTAGGCTGTTTTGATATTCCGATAAGATATTTCTCGTGTCTAGACTTGTCATAAAATTTCAGACTTGTATCGTCTTTTAGAAGCTCTTGTACTTATGACACTAAATCTTGGGTGGTAGTTTAGTTTTTCGCATTTAATACTTATGAAAGACTTAGTTGTTGGGATATTCTACTTGCCGCTTAGCTTTCCCATTATTATTATTGAATTGAATTGGTAAAAGTGTTGGGTTGGCTTACCTATCGGTTGGGAACATAGGTGCCATCACGACTTGAAATTTTGGGTCGTGACAGTAGGTCGCTTCCGACAGTTTTAATGAAGGGTATTTCAGACTTTTTCCTTCCCTTCTAAGCCCAAAATCCAATCCTTTTCCTCTTAGTTAAGGTTTATATCAGTGTTAAATCATATTAGAACACCTTTAACACTTAGAAATTTTGGGGAGAAGATTCAAGAGGAGAAGAGCTAGGGTTTTCAAGCGTTCATCCAATTTCTTCAAGATTCGTCAAGATCTTTGATCTTCCAGGTATGTAAGGCTTTTAGTGTTGGGTTTGTTCGCCCTCACGCCCTACATATATCAGAAATTCTACAAAAGTAATCTAGGGTTTTGTTCCTTGATTTTTAGCAAAGTTGAGTTAATCTATTGATTGTATCTAATTCTATTCTTGAGTAATTGTATTCATATTGTTGAATATTTTGAGGTACTATTCATGTTCCTATTTCAGCATGAGCCCTATTCCATTGAGTTAATTCTGAATTATTGATGAGAAGTCTTTTAAACTAATTAATTATTTTAAATTGATTTCTTAAAGAAGAGTTTGAGAAGAGTTTTAAAGAAAATGTTTTGACGAATTTGAGAAGCATTTGGGAAACTAAGTATTTCCCCAGGATAACAGTATTTTAAGAATAGAAACAATGATTTCTAAAGTAAGTTATTGAGTGTTGAGATACTCCAGAAAACAGTTAGCTCTTAAAGAGGATTAGTTGAGTAATTACCTCAACCCAGAAAAGATAATGTTTTTAAACATTTGAGATGAGCAAAGTAAAAAGATTTTGGGAGTAGTATTGAGCACCGATATGGGAGAGAGTTCAAACAACTCATAGCCTCCATAAACCATGTAGCCAACTTGGGTAAATGATTCATACTTTTTAGATGATTTCCTTCCATATAGTACTTAGTGGATCCACTTAGTGAGTTTGAGAGTCTAATGCCTGGCAGGTATAGGATCGTTCTGGCAGCGTGGATGTTACGCTGTATCATCACATAGTTCATAGTGATGGTTGTCGGTTAGAGAAACTCCCCAGAGTAAAAATATATACTATTTTCATATTACTTGAGAAGTTGAGTTTTCAGAGATGAGTTAGCCTTGTGAAGTTTTAAATTGACTTTACTCATTTAATTCTTTACATTCAGTTTTGAGCTCAAGGTAAAGTTAAATTGTTTTTTATATACTTATGAGTTTTATGAGAACAGAGTTGAGTAAGTGTATTTGTAAAGTTTTAATGGTTTTGTTCCTTATCTCTTTGCATTCAGTTGAATTACTCATATCTTTATTGGTCTTTAGTACCTTCATTTCAGTTATTTATCTACTCAGTTATATTACATACTCGTACTTTCCATGTTCTGATGTCATTCGACCTGCATCTTTTTGGATGCAGATACAGGTGTTTAGGATCATCAACAGGCATTCGTTTAGGATCATTTGCACTTCCCAGTTAGTAGTTTTGGTGAGCCTCCTAGCACTCCCGAATGATTCATCTATATCTTTTTATTTCAGTTTTGTTAAGATGTCGTGGGGTCTGTCCCGACATCCGTCTTAATAATTTTGAGGCTTCATAGACAGGTCTAGAAGTGATGGGTCCCTTAGACTTATTCTTATTTCCTTGCATTTGAGTTTTGACTGATGCTTCTAGTAATTGCATTTAAGTATTTTAAGATATTACTTGGCTTTGTAAGCTAAGTTAAGTTTTATGAATGATCTCTGTCATGATAAGAGTATTATATGCTCAAGTTAAGTCTTTCGCTAAGTAGTATGCCAGGCCAAGGGTTCGCTTGGGGATCAGCAATGGTTCTCAAGTGCCGGCCACGTCCAGGGAGTAGGCTCGAGGCGTGACAAACTTAGTATCAGAGCACAGAGTTCAAGAGTCCTAGGGAGTCTATGAAGCCGTGTCAGTAGAGTCCTAGTTATCGGTGTGAAGCGCGCCACATCTATAATTAGGAGGCTACGACATTTAGGTTCCTTTCACTTTCTTCTTATTCCACTTTGTGCGATAGAGTTCATCTCTATAAAAGTCTTTCCTCTAATTCGTGCTTACGCGTGTCTTTTAAGATATGCCTCCATAAGAGCTGTTCGGGGACGTCCCACTAGGAGAAATGTTGAGCCGGAGAATCAGGAAGCTCCAGTTGCACCTGAAGTGCAAGACCCTCAAAGGGATGTCACTAATGTTGAATTTAGGAATGCAATTTAGATGCTGAGCGTGTGGAGTTGGTCTCATACCAGCTCAAGGGTGTTGCTAGGATCTGGTACAATCAGTGGAAAATGAGTAGGGCAGAAGGAGCCCCACCTCTGGGCTGGACTGAGTTCGAAAACGCTTTCTTGGGACGCTTCTTCCCTCGAGAGTTAAGAGAAACGAAGATGAGAGAGTTCTTGAACTTGAAGCAGGAAGGCATGAGTGTGCAAGAGTACAACCTTAAGTTCACTTAGCTGTTCACTTAGCTGTCTCGTTATGCCCCGGAGATGGTGGCAGATATAAGGAGCCGAATGAGCTTGCTCGTGTCTGGGTTGTCTCATCTATCTAGCAGGGAAGGTAAGGCGGTGATGCTTGTTGACACCCAATTTTGACCCTCCTTTCTTCTAATTCATATTTTTGAGCTTCTATATTAATAATAAATATAATCACCCTTTTTAACTACTATTTTACTATTATCATCATTATCATACTCCTATAATTATTGTTAAAATTGCATATTTTGTTATCGAAATTACTATTATCACTTTTTACGCTACTTTTTCTTAAATAATTGATTGTCGTCATCTTATTTTAAAGTTTCGTACTTATTAAATTAACTATAAGGTCATATTTTGTATATATATTTCATATTAGCGTAAAGTTATAATATCCATATTTTATTTTGTATATATTAATGTTCATCATATAATATATGTATTGTATTAATTATTAAATTAGAAGTCCAAAATAATTTATAAGAAGAAGGGAGGAGGCCCAATAATTCGGCCAAAGTCCAACAAACAAGGCCTAAACCAAACCAAATTTCAGCCCCTTTTCATATATAAAAGTTCGCTCAAATGGACCCAAATCAGAAAAAATACGTTTCATCTCCTTCATCCTTCTATTTCAGTTTATACAAGTTTTAAATCTCACTTTATTGTCGATAAAGGAATTGTGGATCTGAGACCTCAAAGCCCCAGTCACTGCCTAGTGGAAGGTAATGCTCCGACTGTTTCATCTCCTTCATTCTTAACATTGTGTTTATTTATTAAATTGTGTATTATGTTCATCTTGTTAATACAGTTTTTTTCTCTCTCTCTTTCATTTCCTTTCTTATAATTGTTAAGAAATGTTGTTGCCTCATTAACAATATTTCCAGACGTGTTTAATATTTATTTTTATCAATTTGAGAAGGATTTTTCTTAAGTGTATTGGATAAGCATATTCTAGGATCTTTTCTTTCTCTGTTGAAAATTTTATTTAAAATCCATTTGTTATATTTATATACTAAATATACTACAAAGAGGTAGATAATATTTCTGCATAATGCATTGAATTGCTCGTATGTGTTTGCTCACTTTTCTTTTGTCCTTTATAAAGCATGCTATTAATGTTCAGTCTTATTTGAAAATATCACTGTTAGTAGTGTGATACTATATTTATGCAAGTCTCTATGATAAACATTTTGATGAACTTGTCCGTGATTCTTTAAAGTGCCATGGCGTAGAATTTCATTTTTTGGATTATGGAAGAAATATTTAAAAAGGGGGAATTGGGACATTGTTTTATATAAGTCTTGAGAGTTAATTTGTTTCCTTAACCTTTCTTCTAGTTCGTTTTTTTTGAGTTGTTTTCTTTAATGTGTTCCTTTAATTATATTATTAAATAACATAGAGGCTTTAGGAAGCATTCAAGTATTTTTAAATGATGTAATTACCCAATATTTTGTAGTTTAACGCAACTTGTTTTTCTAAAATAATCAAATTTTCTTAAGAACTCAAGGTATTATTTTTTCAAATAAAAAGTGGTATTTCTTCTAAGGTAAATTCTTGGTCTACAAAGATTATTTTCCAGATTTCAATATGGGATTAGTCCATTAATTAAATTATTTTATCATCAAAAAATATATTTTTAAACTCGAACTCCTATGGATCTGTTTCAAATCAGTTATTGTTTTTTCCCAAATATTAATTAATACTAATCTTTTTCTTTTTTATATAATTGTCTACATTATTTTTATAGTATTATATCATATATACTTTTACATTAGCTTGTTTCACTTAAAAATATTCATTTTCTTTTAACAACCTTTTTAAGACCTTATTTATTTAACTTAAGTTTGGTCGGTTAACCGTTTTAACAAGGATCTTAAAGGATGCCTTATCCCTTCCCTTTAGGATTAATTGAACCCTTACCTTAGAATCTCCAATTGGTTAGATAGACCTTTAAAATTGAGTCAATATTAGAAATTTTAGGTGCCCTAACTCACCCTTGTAATAGTTAGGTAGCGACTTCTTAAGTTAATTAATTTAGATATCACCAATATGTTGTACACTAATTTGACCTCGGTTAAAATGGGGTATAACAATGCTGATCGGAGACATGGACATAGCTAGGTTGATTCATGTGCAGCAGGTTGAGGAAGACAAGTTGAAGGATAGGGAGGAGTTTCGCAACAAGAGGGCCAAGACCGCAAGTCAGGAGACTGGCTATCAAAAGACCGGCAATGGGAATCGGTCTAACTTTCAACAAAGGTCATCTGGACCTGCTCCATCTTCAGCTAGCGCACCTGCACCTAGGAACAGGAATGATCGCAAGGGTCAAGGGTCCCAAACTTTTAGGGCCCAAGGCACTTAGTCACAGGGAAGTGTAGCACAAAACACTGATCAAGTTTCCGCTTGTGCTAGGTGTGGCAGATGTCAAAGGGGAGAATGTAGTGATGGATCTAATGGTTGCTTCAAGTGTGGTCAGGCAGGTCACTTCATGAGAGAGTGTCCAAAGAACAAGCAGGGTAATGGGGGCAATAGAGCCCAGTCTTCATCAGCAGCTCCAGCAAATATGAGCAATCAAAGAGGAGCTACTTCAGGGACATGCGGAGGTACAAACCGTCAGTATGCTATGGGTACTCGACAGGATTAAGAGGAATCACTAGACGTCGTTACTGGTATGCTTCAAGTTTTTACCTTCGATGTTTATGCCTTAATTGATCCAGGTGCGACTCTGTCTTTTGTGACTCCTTTTGTAGCTACGAAGTTCGGCATTTCCCCCGAACAACTTCTTGAGCTTTTCAGTGTTTCCACACCTGTTGGTGAGTCTATTTTAGCAGAAAGAATCTACCGTGATTGTACCATCTCTTTCTAGCACAATGACACCATGGCTGACTTGGTTGAGCTAGATATGGTGGACTTTGATGTTATTCTATGTATAGACTGGTTGTATGCTTGTTATGCCTCAGTCGATTGCAGGACTAGAGTAGTCAAGTTTCAATTTCCTAATGAGCCAGTTTTAGAGTTGAGGAGTAGTACAACAGTGCCTAAGGGTCGTTTCATCTCATACCTTAAGGCCAGAAAGTTAGTTTCCAAGGGGTGCATTTACCACTTAGTCCGAGTTAATGACTCTAGTGTTGAGGCACCGCCTATTCAGTAAGTTCCAGTTGTGAATGAGTTTCCAGAGCTCTTTCCTGATGATCTTCCCGGAGTCCCTCTTGAGAGAGAAATAGACTTCAGAATAAATATTCTTCCTGATACTCAACCCATCTCTATTCCGCCATATAGAATGGTTCCAGCTGAGTTAAAAGAGTTAAAAGAGTTAAAAGAGCAGTTGAGAGATCTTCTTGATAATGGTTTCATCCGACCAAGTGTCTCACCTTGGGGCGCTCTGGTCTTGTTCGTGAGGAAGAAATATGTTCCCTTAGGATGTGTATCGATTACCGCCAGCTGAACAAGGTTACCATAAAGAATAAGTATCCCCTTTCGAGAATTGATGACCTTTTCGACCAACTTCAGGGTGCCACTTGCTTCTCTAAGATATACCTTAGATCTGGTTGTCACCAATTGAGAGTGAGACTAAGTGACATCCCGAAGACGGCTTTCAGGACCCATTACGGTCATTATGAGTTTCTTGTTATGTCTTTTGGTCTGACTAACGCTCCTGCAACATTCATGGATCTGATGAACAAGGTATTTAAGCCATATCTGGACATGTTTGTTATCGTATTCATTGATGACATACTAGTTTATTTGAGGAATGAGGAGGACCATGCTAGTTATCTCAGAATAGTCCTTCACACTCTCAAAGATCGAGAGTTATATGCCAAGTTTTCAAAGTGTGAGTTCTGGATCAAATTCGTGGCATTCTTAGGCCACATTGTGTCTGGCAAAGGAATTCGAGTTGACACTAAGAAGATTGAAGCAGTGCAGAATTGGCCAAGGCCCACCTCTCCAACTAATATAAAGAGTTTCTTGAGGTTGGTTGGTTACTACAGAAGGTTCGTCGAGGGGTTCTCATCTATTTCGCCTCCATTGACTAAGTTAACTTAGAAAACAACTAAGTTTCAATGGTTTGAAGCTTGTGAGAAAAGCTTTCAGGAATTGAAAACTTGGTTAACTACAGCTCCAGTGTTAACCCTACCAGAAGGTACAAAAGGTTTTGTCGTCTATTGTGATGCATCCAGAGTTGGGCTTGGTTTTGTATTGATGCAGAATGGTAAGGTGATAGCCTATGCCTCCAGATAGCTTAAGATTCATGAAAGGAACTACCTAACTCATGATCTCGAGTTGGCAGCAGTGGTCTTCGCTCTCAAACTATGGCGTCACTATCTCTATGGTGTTTTTGTGGATGTGTTCACGGACCACAAGAGTCTCCAGTATTTTTTCAGTCAGAAAGAGCTCAATCTCAGACAGATGAGGTGGTTAGAGTTGCTCAAGTATTATGACATGAGTATCCTCTATCACCCAGGTAAGGCTAATGTGGTTGCTGATGCGTTGAGCAGGTTGTCCATGGAGAGTACTGCTCATGTTGAAGAAGGCAAGCAGGAATTAGCTAAGGAAGTTCACAGGCTTGCACGGTTGGGTGTTTGATTGCTGGGTTCAAGTGAAGGCGGAGTTGTTGTGATGAATGGAGCTGAGTCTTCACTAGTGGCGGAGGTAAAAGAGAAGCAAGACCAAGACCTCATTTTGCTTGAGTTGAGGCAAATGCGCATAAGCAGAAAGTGGTGGCTTTTGCACAAGGGGGAGATGGAGTGTTGAGATACCAAGGAAGGTTGTGTGTTCCGGATGTGGATGACCTCCAAGAGAGGATCATGGAAGAAGCTCACAGTTCCAGATATTCGATTCATCCTGGTTCCACAAAGATGTACCATGATTTGATAGAAGTCTATTGGTGGAGTAGTATAAAGCGGTGTATTGCTGAGTTTGTTGCTAAGTGCCTAAATTGCCAGCAAGTGAAAGCTAAACATCAAAGGCCGTGTGGTGTGGCTCAAAATATACCCCTTCCGAAATGGAAGTGGGAGATGATTAATATGAATTTCGTTACAGGTTTACCGCGATCTCACAGGCAGCATGATTCCATTTGGGTGATTATGGATCGGATGACCAAATCAGCCCACTTCTTACCAGTAAAGACTAACAATACAGCAGAAGAGTATGCAAACCTGTATATTCGCGAGATAGTTAGACTGCATGGAGTCCCCTTATCCATCATCTCAAACATGGGTGCTCAGTTTACCGCGCATTTTTGGAAGTCATTTCAGAAAGGTTTAGGTTCGAAGGTGAACCTTAGTACTGCTTTTCATCCTCAGACGGATGGTCAAGCAGAGCGCACCATTCAGACTTTAGAGGACATGTTGAGAGCTTGTGTCCTTGATTTCAAAGATAATTGGGATGACCATTTTCCTCTTATTGAGTTCGCATACAATAATAGTTACCATTACAGCATTCAGATGGCTCTGTATGAGGCTCTATATGGGAGAAGGTGTAGATCTCCCATTGGCTGATTTGAGGTTAGTAAAGCTGAGTTGATAGGACCAGATTTGGTTCATCAAGCCATGGAGAAGGTGAAAATAATTCAAGAGAGGTTGAAAACAGCGTAGAGTCATCAATAGTCCTACACAGAAGTTAGGAGAAGAGATTTGGAGTTTGAGGTAGATGATTGGGTATATTTGAAGGTTTCACCCATGAAGGGTGTTATGAGGTTTGGTAGAAAGGGGAAGTTTAGTCCCTGCTACATTGGTCGTTATAAGATATCCAAGAGAGTTGGCAATGTAGCTTATTAGTTGGAGCTACCATCAGAGTTAGAGGCAGTCCATCCGGTATTTCGCATCTATATGCTAAAGAAATGTTTGAATGATCCTTCACTTGTTGTGCCTACCGATAATATTGGCATCAAGGACAGCCTATCTTATGAGGAGATTCCCATTCAGATTCTTGATCGTCAGGTTCTCAAGTTGAGAACCAGAGAAGTTGCATCAGTGAAAGTCTTGTGGATAAATCAGTTCATTGAGGAAGCTACTTGGGAGGCCAAGGAGGAAATGAAAGAGAGATATCCACATCTTTTCACCTCCAATGTAGACCCAAAGCAAGGTCCTAACTCTTAACGAAGTACCACTTTCAGTTTAGCATGTTGAGTTCTTGAGTTTTAAATTTTAGTTGGAATGTGTTGCTTGGATTTGCATTGTGTTGGGTTGTTAGGTGTTCCCATCCCTTGCAGGCTTAGTGTGGGCTCATTCGAGGACGAATGTTCCCAAGGGGGAGATAATGTAACACCTCATAACTTAGAGTTGGAGAAAATGCAGAAAACTGTTGCAGCACTGATCTACAGAGGCCACCTACGAACCGTAGGTGGAACGACGGGCCATAGGTGGAAACCGTCGATGGCACTGTTAGCCTTTAGGATTTCCAAGTTTCTGAACATTAACCTACGAAGCAACAGGACGGACCGTCGTTCAGTTGACGGGCCGTAGATGGGTCTCGTAGGTTCCCCTCCAAACTTAGTCAAATTTTCAGCCCTAAGGCCTGACCTACGATGGCCATGTACGGACCGTAGGTCAAACAACGGGCCGTACATGGGTGTCGTCGTTGGAAGACCAAAGTTGAGAAATTTCTGAATCAAACAACGGAGGAACAGGACGGACCGTAGGTCGCTTTCGACAGTTTTAATGAAGGGTATTTCAGACTTTTTCCTTCCCTTCTAGGCCAAAAATCCAACCCTTTTCCTCTTAGTTAAGGTTTATATCTGTGTTAAATCATATTAGAGCACCTTTAACACTTAGAAATTTTGGGGAGAAGATTCAAGAGGAGAAGAGCTAGGGTTTTAAGCGTTCATCCAATTTCTTCAAGATTCGTCAAGATCTTTGATCTTCCAGGTATGTAAGGCTTTTAGTTTTGGGTTTGTTCGCCCTCACGCCCTACATATATAAGAAATTCTACAAAAGTTATCTAGGGTTTTGTTCCTTGATTTTTAGCAAAGTTGAGTTAATCCATTGATTGTATCTAATTCTATTCTTGAGTAATTGTATTCATATTGTTGAATATTTTGAGGTATTGTTCATGTTCCTATTTCAGCATGAACCCTATTCCATTGAGTTAATTCTGAATTATTGATGAGAAGTCTTTTAAACTAATTAATTGTTTTAAATTGATTTCTTAAAGAAGAGTTTTGAGAAGAGCTTAAAGAAGAGTTTTGAGAAGAGTTTTAAAGAAAAAGTTTTGAGGAAAGATTTGAGAAGCATTTGGGAAACCAAGTATTTTCCCCAGGATAACAGTATTTTAACAATAGAAACAATGATTTCTAAAGTAAGTTATTGAGTACTGAGATACTTCAGAAAACAGTTATCTCTTAAAGAGGATTAGTTGAGTAATTACCTTAACCCAAAAAAGATAATGTTTTTAAACATTGAGATGCGCAAAGTAAAAAGATTTTGGGAGTAGTATTGAGCACCGATATGAGGGAGAGTTCAAACAACTCACAGCCTCCATAAACAATGTAGCCAACATGGGTAAATGATTCATACTTTTTAGATGATTTCCTTCCATATAGTACTTAGTGGATCCACTTAGTGAGTTTGAGAGTCTTATGCCTGGCAAGTATAGGACCGTTCTGGCAGCGTGGATGTTACGCTGTATCATCACATAGCTCATAGCGATGGTTGTCGGTTAGAGAAATTCCCAGAGTAAAAGTATATACCATTTTCATATTACTTGAGAAGTTGAGTTTTCAGAGATGAGTTAGCCTTGTGAAGTTTTAAATTGACTTTATTCATTTAATTCTTTACATTCAGTTTTGAGCTCAAGGTAAAGTTAAATTGTTTTTTTATACTTATGAGTTTTATGAGAACATAGTTGAGTAAGTGTATTTGTAAAAGTTTAATGGTTTGTTCCTTATCTCTTTGCATTCAGTTGAGTTACTCATATCTTTATTGGTCTTCAGTACCTTCATTTCAGTTATTTATCTACTCAACTATATTACATACTCGTACTTTCCATGTACTGATGTCATTCGACCTGCATCTTTTTAGATGCAGATACAGGTGTTTAGGATCATCAACAGGCATTCGTTTAGGATCATTTGCACTTCCCAGTTAGTAGTTTTGGTGAGCCTCCTAGCACTTCCGGAGGATTCATCTATATCTTTTCATTTAAGTTTTGTTGAGATGTCGTGGGGTCTGTCCCGACATCCGTCATAGTAATTTTGAGGCTTCATAGACAGGTCTAGAAGTGATGGGTCCCTCAGACTTATTCTTATTTCCTTGCATTTGAGTTTTGACTGATGCTTCTAGTAAGTGCATTTAAGTATTTTTCATATATTAATTGGATTTGTAAGCTAAGTTAAGTTTTATGAATGATCTCTTTCATGATAAGAGTCTTATATGCTCAAGTTAAGTCTTCCGCTAAGTAGTATGCCAGGCCAAGGGTTCTCTTGGGGATCAACAATAGTTCTCAGTTGCCGATCACGTCCAGGGTGTAGGCTCGGGGCGTGACACAAACCAACCCGACATTTATATATATACTTTTAAAATTTATTTTATACATAAAAGTATTTACTTTGATATAATTTATAAATATTTCTTATACTTTTCAAAGTTTGATCTTATAACATATTATTTCAAATTGAGACTTATAATTTTGAATGGTCCGATAAAGGTTATAGTCCATGGAATTTTGAATGGTCCAATAGAATTTTGAATAGTCCATAAAGGCTGTCTTATGTGTATTTGTATTCATATCCTGCCATGTGTATTTGTATTTGTTGCCTTGTGTCTATTTGTATTCATCTGTTGCCATGTGTATTTGTATTTTGTATTACTAAAATAGATTTATACAATTGACATTTATTATTTGTATTTATATCACTGATTATTAACATTTGCATTTATATCATTGACTATTACCATTTGTATTTCTATTGAGAGAGAAAGGATGTGGCAAGAGAGAGGGGAGAGGGCAAAGAAATGAGAGGCGGGAGAGAGGGTGGAGGGGGCAGAGAGAGGAGAGAAGCGAGCGAGAGATGATAGAGAGAGTGCAAATAGAGGAGAGATGTAAGGGAGACAGGAGAGAGGCGAGCGAGAGTGCAGAGAGAGGAGAGAGGCGAGGGAGAGAAGGAGAGACTAGAGAGAAATAGCTATAAAATTCTAATTATAGCTATGAATTGTAATTCTTTCAAACTATAATTTTCAATTGTAGATACGTATCACATATTTTCCTTAATACACAATTTTTTCCTATAATTTATTTTTTGGAGTTTTGTACAATATTGTATACCATATTTTTAAACATTTAAGAAATGGGTAATCCAATTGAAAACTTAAAATTTTGAATAGGTAGGTGCAATATAATGCTGTGGATTCTGTTGTGCTATTCTTAATTTTTATGGCCAAACAAATCCGCTTTAACTTTCAGAATTTTAATTCTCTGAACAACCATTCATTACATATATACAATCCACCCAACTAGCAAAACAAAAGCTCCAAAACCTAACAATGAGGTTGTGGTGGAATGATAAGTATTCATTCATTCATAATCAGAAGTCTTGAGTTTGAGTTCTTTTGGGTATAAAGATTGCTTTTATTAGGAAGCGTTTTACCCCCTTTCCCCTCCCCCCCAAATGTGGAACTTTTCGACGCGAATCCAAATTTAATTGAATATAGTATAAAAATACCCTCCGTCCATTTCTTAAGTTAAAAAAATGTCCTGACCGTTTTCTTTTTGCCCAAAAATATTTTTAAAAACTAATGAACAATTAAAAAAAAGTGAAAAGGCCAAAAATTCCCCTAAATTATGGAAAATGGAACAATTTTATATGCGATTATTATTGGTGAATTGATTCAAATTTGCCCATCAACTATTGTAATGTAACAACTTTGCCCTCCATTTGAAATTTGGTCTCAAAATTGTTCTTATCCATTATTTTGTTTACCGATTGAAACTATCATTCCCTTTTATATTAAAACACACCTCAATGCTAAATTGATCTACACACGCCTATTAATGAGTGAGAACAATACTCGATCACCTCACAATTCACAGCTACAACGACATGCTTGTAAGATTCTAATTAGTATCGGTAATATAAGAGATAAGTGTAAAAAATATACCTAAACTATCCCCTTTTTTAGAGTTTCGTACTTGAACTATTGGGAGTGTGATTTTCATACATAAACTATCACTTATTAGTTTGAGATACACACCTCTCTCTTTTATTACACTCTCTTCATGGTGTGTGTACTACACTCTCTCTTTTATTTAAATTTTTTTGCCAAATCACATTTTACATGGACAAAACATTCCACCTTGACAAAAATTAAATAAATTATTACTATTAATTAAATTTAAAGATTAAAGAATTATTATCCCAAAACAATAATATTTTTTTATAAAATATTTTTCTTACCCCCGATCTCACTGTACTCAACCCCCCCCCCCTTCCCCAATTTTTTGTGTTTTTTTTTAAATTTCTTTTATAAAAAATTTAATTATTTTTACCTCATCTCCCCCACCCCCATTTTCAAATAATAATTTAAATATTATTTTATTTTTTTTAAAAAAATTATTCTATCCCACCCCACCTAACCCTCCGCTTTCAATTTTTTTTTCTCGTTTTGTGTTAGATATATACATATGTTTTAAGAAAGTTTTTTTTACTTGTCGCAAGATTTTTTAAAAAATAAAATTTTTATTTATGTTATATTCGATGCACAAGTAGAAGAAAAGATTTTTCTAAAATATATGTACATATTTTACACAAAATGAGAAAAATGTAAATAAGTAAATAAATTAATTAAGAGCCGAAGGTTAAATAAGGTGTGGTAGAATTTTTGTATAAATAAAATAATATAAAAAATAGGTATGAAACTCAAAAAAAGGTGATAGTTTAGGTGTGTTTTTGATTTCTATCTCATAATATAATAGTGATCATTTTCCCTTTGTGAATCTTAGGATTTGTTTAACAAAGCATATAAATGGGTCAAACTAGTTTATATGCATTTTTAAAAAAAACTTATTTACACATTATGTAAACACCAAAATTCTTATAAGTTAAAAGGTATAAGTTAGTCTTTCCCAACCTATGTTTTTTACAACTTAAAAAAATTTGTGACTTCTTATTAGAAATTACAATAGTTTTATTCAAATATACAACTGTTTATTTATGAAATTAATTTCAATACTTGTAAATGTATTTCACCGCTTAAAATTTATCAATTATTTACAACCAACTAATTCAACCGGATACCATTGATAACAACAAGAAGCAGACATGTGAAGATATTAAGTGACAATCTTGTTGGATAATTTCCTCAAAAAATTATCTCAAAAAATTTCCTCCGAATATAACGTAACTATTGAAATGCGATTCCGAGCTTGTTAACCTAAAATATTGAGTTTGATCACATTTCTCAAAAGCCAAACTTCTAAAATTAAAAATATTCTCTGAGACTCATCAGATCTTCATCTCCCTAATTCACAAATGACATATAGAAAGCTATCAAAATAGAAAAAATTGACTAAAAATACAAAAAGACAATGAGAGTCATTATACTTTTAAATTATTCCACAATATAAAAATAATTTTTGACAATGAGATATTCCAATTTCAAGTCTCCATCAAGTTGATGGCTAAAAAAATATCATTGCCTTAATATTTTTAAAACGTTGTGAAGGAATTGTTGGCTTATCACATATATCATAATACAAGGAATACAATCTTATATGTCAAATTAAATGAGAATATTTTCATTTAATTTTATAAGATTATAGTAATATTTTCACACGAATATAATTTTATAAAAAAAATATAGTAATATTTTCACACGAATAAATTAGGAAGCTTCTAATATATATTTTAGTGAGAATATTTTGGTTTTTGCTATGCAATTTTTCAATGAGTTAATTCAATAAGAAATGAGTGAAAAAGTTATGTTTATAACACATTTTTTTTAAATAAAATTAATTTGCAATTTGCGAAAACTTTTTATTTATAATAATGTATTTGGACATGATTTTTTTTCTTCTTTTTTTTTTCAAAAATATTTTTAAAACTACGTAGATTATAAATTATAATGATTTTTGATAATGAAATTCTCAATTGTGAAAATCTGGCTAACTAGTTTTAAAGTGAAATTGTTTTCCTACTTACAAAACTTAAACTTTTTTGCAAATGAAATACATGTTCAAACATAATTTAAATTTTTAATATTATTTTTCAACTTTAACTTCAAATATTTTTTTGTCAAATATCGTTCATTTATGTCCAAACGCCTATTTAACTTTAAATACTACACTTTATGTATATATCACTTAATTCATATCCATACATTTACTAAATATAAAAAGTGATATATTTTGGTAGGCTAAAAAAAAGTAAGATATATAAATTAATAAAATAAATGGGGTATTATATATCAATTTAAAATCGTTATTCAACTTTATAATCTTTGAATTCTAGATACATCTCTGTCTATTTTATCATTTCCTTTTATTTTCAATGCTAGTAAAAGATATCCCGTGTTGTGTACGAGCTCAATAATACTATGCTAAATATTAAAAATATTAAAAAAAAAAGTTTCATAATTTTGTTGGTCCAAACTTATACCTAAAATTTAATTAAAATTAAAAAGATAATTGTCTTATTTTCAAGTCTTGCAAATAGCATGAGTTAAAATATATTTTTTTAAAATTTTTATGTATTGATAATATAATTCTTTTTATAGTGTCTTGTGTAATGCTACAACACACATATATATATATACACACACTCTATCAAAAATTATTTACCCAAAAAAGAATTATATTAATTATTTTATTAGAGAAATCATTTTTATTTTATTAAATTAACTTTACTGATTATATTTTGAAAATTTAAATTTAACTTCTATTATATTATATAGTTATTTAAAATGAGGCAAAGGTGGTATTGTTTTTTCATATTTGTATACAGTATATACAAAGAATCTTATTATTACATATGTGAGGCCGGATTGCTCACTCAACAATTTCTTCTTCTCGAGTGATGTAGCTTACTCTTGCTTTGTGCGCTAAGGAGTCAGACTATACTTAGTAGATTAGAGGCTCATCCTCGTTTGTCCATGAAAACCTCTAGCTCGAGTGAAACGATTTTTCGATTAATATATTGACAAAATATGTACTATATATAAAGAGAGTTAAAAAGTAGCAATAAACTTACTGTTGAATTGACTAATTATATATTAATTATACTATCATCAATGATTGATATGCTACTTTAAAATGAGGCAAATGTGGTGATGGTTTTTCACATTTATATAAAGTATACAAAGAATCTTATCATTACATATGTGAATAGGACTAGAGGCTCATATCCGTTTGGCCATGAAAACCTTTGGCTCGAGTGAAAAGACTTTTCAATTATCATATTAACAAAATATGTACTATACTATATATAGTTAATATTAGCAATAAATTTACTGTTGAATTGACTAATTATATATTAATTGTACTATCATCAATATGCTACTTTAAAATGAGGTAAATTAAAGGTTGTATTGGTTTTTCACGTTTATATAAAGTAAGTATACTAATTAAAGATTCTTAATTATCATTACGTATGTGAATGAGACTAGAGGCTCATACCCGTTTGGCCATAAAAAATTCCAACTTGAGTGAAGAGACTTTTCGATTAACATATTGACAAAATAATAACAATAAACTATAGAAAGAATCTTATCATTACATATGTGAATGACACTAGAGGCTCATACTCATTTATGATATAAGATTAACGTGATAGCAATTGACTTGAGTATTTTAGCTGAAATATACCTTAGAAATTCAATTTTTGGATAAATGATTTGTTAGGTAGGGTTGCACATTCTCCTTATATTTAAATACTAAAGCTCACTAGTACAATATTTCATATTTGCTTGCACATTTTTAATTAAAATATATATTTATAATTTCTCTTAAAACTTTAAAAATAATTTTTTAAAGAAAGGTAGTACGATGCATTAAGTTTCCTCAAATCTAATAAACAGAATTTGTCAAAATGACAAAAAAAAAAATCACTCTTCAAAAAGTTACAGAATCAAAATTATTTAAGAGATTATGTTAAATCAAATGCAAACCTAAAGACTATTTTAATTCATATGATTGAAACTATGGAATATTATCATATTTTATGACTATGCTAATATTTTTATAATAAATCATAAAATATATGAAAAGGAAGAGGCATTAGGAGAATTAAAATACATGAAAATATGTGCAAAGACTCTAAGGAGGCATTAATATATGGGAAGACTGAGCTAAGAAGAATTAATGTTGGACTCTACAAATAATTTAGTGGTAATCGTGATGTTAGTCTCTTGGTAGATGACTTTCAGTTTTTTTTTAATGTAATTTTTAAATTATCATCTTCTACTTTACCATAATCTTTTATGTTATTATTAATTTGTTACAAGTAGTTATGTTATGTTATGGAAAAATTATTTAAATACACAACTTATTTTATCATATTCTCTAAAATTTCCTACAATTTGAAGAAATTACAAAAATTCCTACTCTCTGCTATTCTCGAATACATCACTCTTACACCACGTATCGGGACAGAGGTGTCTTGTATCAACAAAGGTAATGTATCGGGACGCAATATATCGAGACGTTGAGAGATGTATCAAGACATTTGTGTCTTGTATCAACAAAGGTAATGTATTGGACCACGATGTATTGGATGTTGAGTGATGTATCCGATACCGGGACTCGATGTATCAGGATGTTGAGTGATGTATCCGAAATCGGGACACGATGTATCCGGACGTTGAGTGATGTATCTGAAATCCTTAAATTTTAAGGGATTTTTGTAATTTGGAAAAGAATAGAGATATGATGTAATTAGCTCTTAATACTATGGAATTTGTGTAAAATATACATGTTGTTATGCTCATATATAATGTAGTTCGTTTTTCCTTTACTTTTTTTTTTAAAAGTGTATCGCATATAAATATCAACGTAATTTTAACTTACCTTTTTTTTCAAAACTAGCTTGGGTCCAGAATAAAGTGGCCCAAGGCCTAAAACTAATTTATCGATATTTGTATTGTTTCTTCCAACTCAATTTAAGTGTATGTTTTTTTTCAAGTCTTTCTCAAAGAGAGTATCTTTTTTATATCTAGTATGTATTTCAATTTTAACATATTACATGACATGTTTAAGATTACAAGATTTAAATAACTAATTAGATACACATTTTTAGCTTAAGACCATGAGATTCAAAAGTCTCTCTCTTTATTTATTAAAGTTCATTCTCAATCACACTAAGATATATACTTAGGGTAGACGATTAGTAGATAGTCAAATATTTTCTCTCTTTCATAGTGGAATACATTTGCGGATTCAAGATTTTCACTAAGTGAAAATATGCATATAGTATCTTTTTCTTCAAATTTACTTATGAAACTATACTGATATATTGTTATTGTTGATCACGCTAGTAGCTAATACTATTCTTTATATTTTTAAACAAATATACAGATTGCAAAATCAACTTATTTGGATGCTAAGATGTCTGATATATGCATTAGCACTTCTTCACCTCCAACTGTTTTTAATTTCCTCCATATTTCTTTATTAGATGTTATTTGACTTGACATGAGTTTAAAGATAAATTTTTGTGTGGCTACCTATAAATCATCTCATTAACAGCAAAATTGACATTTTAAAATTAAATTCTTACTAAATATAGAAATGTTTCTTGTTTTTAGAACTGAGTAAAGAGAAAAATGTCACATAAATTAAAACAGAGAGGATACCTTTTTGAAAAATACTTTTGAGAAAAATACCCTTAAAATTTGATTGAACGTTAATTGCTACTTTAAAATATTTTTAAAATCTATATATATTAACCAAAACCACAAGACTTCTCATCAAAGTGTGTACACGTTTCAAAATCAAATTTATTTTAGGAATTTGACGAAACAGACTATAAGCGCGATAACTAATTGATCCATACATACAATATATGTATAGGCATTAATTGCACTTAGCACAGTAACAAAACGTGCTGCGGAATTTGATCCATCATTAGCCCAAATCAAGCCATTGGACGTGAAACATATTGTGATGGTATCATTGGGAACTGGCACAACAAATTATGAAGGGAAATACAAGGCAAAGGAAGTAGCTAAATGGGATGCCTCAAGTTGGTTATTCCAATTTGATGGTACCATGCTCTTGATGCTGGAAATAATTACCTTAGGATTCAAGTAAGTCGATCGCGGTTTGTCAATATTAGAGCAGTAATTTATTTAATTTTATTTTGAAATATTTTATTAATTGAGTCGAAGATATATCAATAACAGTCTGTCCATCTTCGCAATGGAAGAGAAAATCTATATAAACATGTATCAGCCTTTTCAGACTTTCACTTGTGAAATTATATTTGCTATGTTATTGTTGTTGTACGTAAAACAAAAATTTATGGTTGGTCAATGTTTCAAAAAGTGTTTTGGGGAAAAAACCTGTTTTATTTTATTTTCGGTTTTTGAAAAACAGTTTCTATTATTATTTAAAGACATTTTTTTCTAAAGATGTGATTAAACACTTCAATTTCCAAAAATAAACACTTTTCGCTTAATATTTGACCAAATAGGTTATAAGTTAAACGTGTGTGATCATTGCGAGTATGATAGAGGTGTATGAGTCTCGTGTCGATCCTTGTAAGTGTCAAAGCTAAAGAAATGAAGAATATCAAGTATAACTAATTTCTGCATTACTATTCTGGTATTACTAATACATCTTATTTAACATATTCTTATATACCCTATCAAACTACGTCTCTCTTTATTCTTGAATTTATTTGCATAACTTCGAGTGTAAATATTCATGTCTTAATTTATATATTATCTTGCTTTACTTTTTAGTCTATTTCAAAAAAAAATTATCACTCTCTATATTAACTTTCAATAATTAATTAATTTTTATATGTAATACCAGGAACCAGCATTAAGAGATGATACTTCTGAGGCTAATATGAAATTATTGGTACAAGTTGGTGAAGACTTGCTGAAGAAACCAAACTCCAAAGAGAATCCTGAAACTAATGAGGAAGCGCTAAAAAGGTAAATATTTAATGAAGAGAGATCGTATCTTAAGATATAAGTAAATATTTTTTTGAAATATGCATAAAAGGAAAATACGACAGATAATTTGAGACGAAGAAAATACTATATTTTAATTATTATAATATCTTCTTTTTATTAATGAATGGTTCTTAGATAATTCAGTAAAGAAAATTAGTAGTATTAATGACGTAACTATATAATGTGTATATTTTTATAGAATACTAAACTACATATATATGATCTAATGGTAATTATTGATTTTTTAATGCAAGATAAGATAAATGCTGCTCATTTATTTACAATAAATATAATAAAATATAGACTACAACCCACTTGTATTTCATTGAATTTGCGAAATAATTCAGATTTATAATGTAGTTGTATAATTAACTACATGATGATATATCATTAATCGTATTAGGAATTTTAATTTCTTGTAAATCTATCTTATTGTTAATTATAATATAATAATTTCCTTTGTATATATGTAGGTTTGCAAAATTGCTCTCGGAAAAGAAGAAAGCCCAAGCATTCAAATCCCTCTAAATAATTCAAGCTAATAATAAGGTCTTGGGTTTTATATCTACTTAATTAATTAAATAATATGCCAAATTAAAGAATAAGGGTTGTCTTTCCCCAACAAGTTGTGTTGTTTTTTAATCTTAAAAATAAAGAGGAGAGGGATAAATTTCAATAGAAATATCCCTCTATGTTTTTTTTTCTTTTTCTTTTGCCATTTGATGTTCGATATTTCTATTGAAGTTCAACTATATTGGATCGTGCATTACAAATCTTATTTTTGGAGCAATGCTCTCAAAAATAAATGAATCCCAATCATTCCACCACAACTCAGTGAAATATCCTTTTATGTAATATGCTAAGAGCTATGTAATCTTTTGATTATTGTGTTGTATAAATAAAATTATTTGCACCTAGCTTGACAAGAATTGTATTTATTTCCAAAAAAGAAAGTAACTTGTTGATAATACTGATTAAATATTTGACTATCAATTCAGTAGTTATCGTTTATTAACTTGAAGTTATCGTATAAATTCATAAATTTCAAATCTTGAATACGCCTGCCTCTCTGAGGAACCTATTGTTATCAGTTTGACAAGTATGTTGTTATCTGCATATTATAAGGTCCGCATGATTACCATTCATGTAGAAAATGAGTGAATTTACACTGACATGTTGTGTTATCGTATCGTTACCTAAACTCGAAACAAAAATAGGAAAATTACCTGACGGAGCAAACATATGTCCACGACGAACCATCAAAACCAAGAGGAGAAAATAACACAAGAATATTATAATGAGTAAAAGCAAGCTTATTAAAACAATTCATCCCTGGAAATTATTGAAGCAAAGAATAATCAATCAAACATATTGTGGTTCTTGAAGACCAATGACTGAGTCACTTGTTAATTTCACTCCTCAAACTATCACAAGGTAAATATGTCATGAGCCCCCGGTACACAGAGTTACATACACGTCGTGGTGCGTGCAAGTTATTCTAGACACCATCGTTATAAAAAAAATTTAAAAACATGGTATAAGCAATGCTTAAATTCTTACATTTGGCTCTCCTTTCAAAGACCAGTTATGAGCTTCCCTTGGGAGGCAGTGAACCAAACAACAAAAGTCCATCCCCCTCATCGCCTCTCCCCCCAAACGAAAGGAAAAGTTTTTGTATGGAAAAAGATTCTGGCAATCTGCCAAAGCAAAACTGCATTCAAGTACTACGTCATACGTGCTGGTCTAGAACTTGTAATCTGGGTTGTCTCGGAGGCCAAGCTTAGAAAGAACGAGGCAGTAAGAGTCCCAATCTGTCCTTCGCAGATACTTCAATAATTTCTTCCTATTTTGAACCATTTGTTGTAGACCCTTACGAGAGTGCTTATCCTAAAAAAAATTGATAACGACAACGTATAAAAAAATATTAGAAATGAGAAATAACCAGCCACCCACCCAAACACTTAAATTAAAAATAGCCAGCAGATGTATTATAATATATGTATAATCTATGTATACCAGCTAGAAAAAGTAAATAGTGAATCCGTCTAGCTACTTATGTAAAGATCCCTATAAATAACCAGCGGCTCACAATCTAAAGTAATAAAGTTCTATGACAAGATAAATGATTAATGGACCATCTTATACGACAAGTGTTTGCAATTCGTTAACACCAGCCAATGTGTCATCTATTCTTTTTTTCCTCTCTGAATTGGCATTTCAAGAACAACAATCATGCTTTACCATATGACAGCGACCAACAATGTGCTATAAATGGAGTTTTCGTGATATGTGTATTCCTGCAAAAGATACTCAATTGGGTACAATTCAGCAGAAAACTCACCTTTTTGTGAAGAACTGAAGATAGGTGCTTTATTTTTGTTGTAAGCTGAGCCACTGAAAACAAAAAAAGGCTAACATCAATATACACTGTAAGAAACTATAAACATCATTGGAGCAGCACATATGTGGCTTGAACTTCCATTTGAGTATTAACTTTGAACAAAATCAAATTCAAGCAACCTCCTTACATATGTTTCTTTAACAAGTTCAAGAGAAATAACATCTATCAGCAGCAAAATTAAGGTATTAGAAGCTGGGATTATAATGCATGGATTGTTTATGTGATGAATAAAAGATGAAAGAATTATTATGCTGTAATTAATACTCCCTCCATCTTTTGATAAATCTGCTAGGGGCCAACCCTAACAGACAATTGCAGGCTTCAAAACTCCGGAAAACAAGCCCGCTTCTCTATCTTTCTCCACTTAAATAGCAAGCTTAGTTCACATGGCACGTGGCTCGAACCTATGACCTAAGTGACACGTCCTACAACTTTCGCCACTTGAAGTAAACCCTAGGAGCTATTTCTTCTTGCGTTGTTCTTCACCAAGTGATTTCAAAGGGTCACAACTTTATGTAGTAGCTCTTTGTTTTGTATTTCATTAGTTGCAAGGTTATCTCTTAATAGACTGCCGCACCCTTTCTAATTTGAAGCTTTCAATTAATACTTCAGTAAGTGCAAACAATGAATAAGAGATAATTAAAAAAGTGTTGCTTAGGCACACCGCACATGTTTAGAACTCCTTGCTAACGTGCACTTCGAGCTGCAAATCCATGGCGAAACATGGTCGGGGACGGCCACGGAAGGACGATGAGGTACCAGAATCTACCCTTACTGGGGAAAGGAGCATAAGGGAACTTACCACAGGCAAAAATATGCCTAAATCGACTGGGGTAGTGCAGAAAATTAATGGAACAGTGATTGGAGCTAGCCCTGTTCTCTCTACGGTGGAAATTGGGTCTGCGAGCGGAACTAAGGTTGAATCGGCTCATCCGCAAGAGGAGTTGTGGATGCAATCTGACGGAAGACCCCCTGAAGGAGGTGTTGAAGCTAAACCCCAGAGCTGGTCGAGCTTATTCTCGCAGAACCGCAATGCTACAGCAGGGTTACCACTTTCTTTCATCCCTCCAACGATTATTGAAGGTAAGCAAGGTGTAGTCCTGGAGAAAAATGAGGCTGTAAAACACACGGAGGAATGGACGAATGCACTGGTGGTCTATATTGTTGGGGAAACTCCTGCTTTCTCGTATATGGCTAACTATATAGCTAGATATTGGAATACAGTTGCTGAACTTAAAATCTATATGCATGACAATGGATTCATTATTGTCAAATTCCAAAGTAAGCAGGACAGAGATGATAGACTGTACTCAGGACCCTACTCAATAAACAGTAGACCCCTTATATTGAAGATTTGGACACCGGAATTTAACTTCAAACAGGACAGTCAACCATTATGCCGATTTGGGTTAAATTTCCCAACCTCCCATTGAATTGCTGGGGAGTGAGTATTCTCAGCAAGATTGCTAGTAGACTAGGAAACCCACTCTATGCAGATGAATGCACTGTGCAACAAAGAAGGGTGTCCTATGCGAGGGTATTAATTGATATGAATGTCACTAAGACCTTGCCATCTGAAATAGATATTGCCGAACCTAGTGGAAGGATCTTTAGCCAAGAAGTGACCTATGAACGGAAGCCGCTCTTCTGCAGAATATGTCTCAAGTAGGACACGATTGCACTACTGAAAATGCTAGGGGACAGATGCAACAAGACATGCGAGGGCAAGGGGAGAGGGGAGGCTACAAGCGTGTCGAGAAACAATGGCTATCCAAACCTGTCCAAACTGAGGCTGCACATAAAGTGTTAGAATATGCTGAAAAGGGTGCAACAAGGGATCTCATGCAGGATCCTACACATTCAGAGGCTAAGTCAGCTATAGAGCTACATGAACAACAAGCTAGAAGGTATAGTCATGGACAAACAGGTGATCTAGACACGCCGGAAAGGATCATTAGAACTATCAACACTACTGCAGGACAAGAACTCACATATGCAGTATCGGTACAACGTGTCTCTCCACAGAATGGTATACCAGTAACTATGAGAGTAGTAATAGCTTCTCTCCTCTTTCTGGTACAGGGGTGGAAGGTGCACAGGGTAGAAAGCCTCCTGAAGGGAGGAATAAACAACTCTGTCTATGAATTGGTTGATTTGGAATGTGAGGGGCTTAAATGGACCCTTCAAACAAAAGGAGATGAGGGCATATCTTACAAAATATAGAATAACACTAGCTGGCCTAATAGAAACAAAGGTGACACAACATAATTTCAATAAAAGATTTCAAAGATGGCACAAGGATGGAACCATGCACACAACTACAGTAAGGCCGAGAATGGTAGAATTTGGGTTATATGGAAAGCTGCTGAAATAGGTCTTTCTATTGAAGAAATACATGAACAATTCATCCAGTGTAAAGTGGTTGATAAAAATTCGGACTTTTCAAGGGCTGGTGACAGTAGTATATGGCAAGAATACACTGGAAGAAAGGAAAAGGTTATGGGAGGGACTGCATAAAATAGGAGCAAACATATCCATTCCTTGGTGCATTTGTGGTGACTTTAATAGTCCACTTATACACAATGATAGAATTGGAGAACAGGAGGTAGTCACGTGTGAGATTAGAGACTTCCAACAGACGGTAGCTAACCTGCAGCTCACTCCTATGAAAGCGACCGGAAGAACCTACACTTGGTCGAACAGACATATATGGAGACTATAGATAAAGCATTATGCAATACATCATGGATGCTGCGATATGGATCAATTACTGCACAATTCATGGAAAATGGATTTTCTTACCATTCACCTATACATATTGAGCATCACAGGTTTGGGGGTTATCCAAAGAGGTCCTTTAGATTCTTAAATGTACTTGCAGATCATGAAGAGTTCATGACAATTGTGGCCAACAAATGGAACACACAGGTACAAGGTGAAGCAATGTATGTGGTTTGGCAAAAGCTGAAATTGTGCAAAGGTCCTTTAAAGACTCTACTGCATAAAGAAATGGGTAGCATTGATAGAAAGGTGCAAGAGGCTAGAGACAGATTGCAGATGATTCAGAATCAAAACACACAAATGATGGTAATTGGTACTAAAACAAGATTATTGCTAAGTGAGACACAAGCTATGGCAGATTTGAAGAAATGGTCTGATATACAGGAGAAGGTTCTTAAGCAAAAATCCAAAGCCCATTGAATTAAAACAGGAGGCAGTAATAACAAATATTTCTTTGCTTGCATGAAAGCTAGATCCAGCAACAACAACATCGCAGTGCTCAAGAATAGCAATGGGATTACTGTGCAAAAACATGATGAGATAGAAGCAGAAGTGATGACCTTTTATAGATATAGAGGACCACTGGGATCTTAGGCTGCTCAAATGCCAACTATAGATGTAAGAATTATGAGAGAGGGACCTCGATTGATATTACCTCAACAGAGAGAGTTAAGTGCACCGGTAACCTATGAGGAGATTAAACAAGCTCTATTTGATATTGATGATAACAAAGCCTCAGGGATAGATGGCTTTAATGCATTATTCTTTAAGAAAACGTGGCTTATCATCCAGCACGATGTATGCAAGGCTGTACAAGAGTTCTTTCATGATGCAAAACTGTTTAGAGCTGTCAACAACACTGTAGTAACCTTAATCCCTAAATCCTCTCGCCCTGAGACTATTAGGGATTATATGCCAATAGCATGTTGTACTACTCTTTACAAGATCATCTCAAAGATTATTTCAAGTAGGATCAGATCAGCTATTGATGGCTTAGTGGGACACACACAATCAGCATTTATACCAGGAAGGGTAATATCATATAACATCATTCTTAGCCATGAGTTTGTAAAAGGGTATACAAGGAAACATATATCACCTAGATGCATGCTGAAGGTGGATATTCAGAAAGCTTTTGACTCGGTAGAGTGGCATTTCATTCAACAAGTCTTAACAGAGCTTGGGCTCCCTGATCAAATGATAAAATGGATTATGATATGTGTCACCACACTAAGTTAACGCTTCCAAATTAATGGAATGCTGTCAGAAACCATGGTGTCTAAGAGAGGACTGAGACAGGGAGATCCTATGTCTCCCTACTTATTTGTTTTATTGATGGAGTACTTGACTAGATGCCTCAATACATTGAAGAAAGAGCCAACCTTCAACTATCACCCAAGGTGAAGGAAATTGGGGATAACTCACTTGTGTTTTGCAGATGATTTATTGTTATTCACTAGGGGAGATGTCCAATTGGTACAACTTCTAAAGAATAAGCTTGATATGTTCTCAAATGCATCAGGACTGAAAGCAAATATGTCAAAAAGTCAGGTGTACTTTGGAGGTGTTGGGAACCAAACCAAGGAATCTATTATGCACATGCTTGGATATGAAGAAGAAGAACTACCATTCAAGTACCTAGTTGTGCCCCTATCTACTAAGAGACTTACTATTGCACAATGCCAACCCTTAGTAGACAAGATCACGGGAAGGATCACAACATGGATGGCTAGAGGACTCTCCTATGCAGGTAGGATACAACTGATTAGATCAGTTTTGTAAAGCATATTGGTCACAAATATTCCTGCTCCCACAAAAAGTGATTAAATTCATTGAGGCAGCTTGCAGAACCTACTTATGGACAGGTGAAACTACAATATCTAGAAGGGCACTAGTAGCTTGGGAGAAGATCTGCTTACCCAAAGGTGTGGGAGGTCTCAACTTCATTAACCAGGAGCTATGGAACCATTCAGCTATATGCAAGTTATTGTGGGCACTGAGTAAACATAAGGAGAAAATGTGGATCTCCTAGATTCGTGCTTATTATATTAAGTAACAAGATTGGAGTACAATGGAGGCACCTAAACAGGCATCGTGGATAGTAAAGAAGATCTTCAATATGAGAAAGTATTGGACCATGCTTACTAGTCAAGACCAGCTGATCAGACGAGATAAATTTATGATCAAAAGTGCCTGCATAAATTTATGAACGAAAGGGCGTACAAACTGTTAAGAGGACCTATTGCTAATGTCCCCCTGGAGAGGATTGGTATGTCATAATGCGGCATGTCCCAAACAAATTTTCATACTTTGGTTGGCACTATTAGAAAGAATGAGGACTAAAGCCGTCTTACTAAAATGGGGCATGACAGTGGATAGTGTATGTTGTGTGACTACAGTGAATCACTGCACCACTTGTTCTTTGCGTGTGAATACTCTCAATATGTTTGGCAAGGAGACTGAAATGGTTAGGATGGCAAAGACAGATACTTCCTTGGGACCAAGAATGGTACTGGGTGCACACCAACAGCAAATCAACAGCAGCTCGACATACTCTTCTAAAAGCCTGCTTTGCGGCAGTGGTATACGAGGTTTGGTGTGAGAGAAATGCCAGGGTGTTCCAGCATGTTACCAGAACAAGAGAGGTCTTGCTTCATACTATGCAGACAAATATGTGCATAAGAGTGAGGGGCAATAGAAAACTCTTTGAAATTATTTGTTCGTAATGGGAATTATGTTATATCTAAGTGTCATAGGCTACTGTAAGGTAAAAGAGATGAGCAGCTAGGTTGTTGGTCAGCTCAGGTTTGTATATATTACTTGGTGATTAATAAAATGTTCAGTTAATTGCCAAAAAAAGTGCAAACAATGAGGCCTTAGTTATCCTATTATTTTCAGATTCAGGCACTCTGTTATGTAGTTTTTTAGCCATTTCGATTGCTTTGGTGCACTGTACTTTCTGAAGTAGTTGAAGAAAATACTTGGGCAGCAAGATCTCTGCCAGCCTAAACGTTTGACTGACTACATCAGATGACTAGCTTAACTTGGAACTTGGAAGTCATTACCCTTCCTTGGTCCCCAAATTGTAGGTAAGAAGAAAGGTTGAACCCAGATGCAAACTGCCCAACAGAACCTTAAAAGTAGCATAAAGAGCACATATAAAAAAAAAAAGAAGAGGAAACACGTGAGGACATCAAGGTATTAAGAAAAGCAGTTAATAGGTGCATACATGGTCAAGTCTGAACTCTTGAGGTCTGTACGCCATGAAGTTAAAAACTAGAAACTAAAGGTAGTAAAAACAAAAAAGTAGCAACCTTAAACAACATGACATCATAAATCTAGATCACTAACCTTGAACACGAGCAGATCCACAATCTGACTCTGACATTTTAAATTCATCTCTCACTTTTTGTAGCTCCAGTTTCATTTTTTCTTCAGATGACATGTTATCCGGGTGAAAAAACTGTTCAAAATTGTCGATAAGTTATTACATTCACTTAATCGAATGACAGACACATTGACAATAGAAATCAGATCACTGATGCTACTTGCTGTGCTAAACGAAGTAACACATGGAAAGAAACTAAGAGGATAAGAAATCAAGGATGAGTCTCTGTAAATTATGATTTATGGCTGTAAATCAAGACCACCATCAACCGTGCCTAACCTTGTATGCAAGTTTTTTTTTAAAAAAAAGAAGGCCAAATTGATCAAATTGATATGCAATATGACAAAAAGCAATTTAGTCTGACTAAATACACCTTCACATCAAGCCATTATTTTTTACTTGTATATTGCCTTCACCTTTTGCTGTAATGCAGCTCAAGCATTGCAGATTTTTAAGCTAAATGCATCCACCTTCTACTAAAAATCTGAAAAACCTATGCTTGCTGTTCAGAGAAATGTTGAAGGCAAAAGACCATTATGATTTCTGAAATGAATGCTTCATAGGTGACACCGTATTCAAAACCGAACACTTAAAACTATTCAGTGAAGGCTGGAATCAAAAGGGTTAATCTGAAGGAGAAATTTGCCATGAACAATAGAAATAGAAGTAGAATGCTATTTTTCTTATGACTGAGAAATCCATTTGAGGCACACCCTACCAACCACAGCCTTCAAAACTCGGGGATAATGGGCCCGTCGCTCTAACTTCTCCACTTAAATACCAGGTTAATTCACAAATCCCTCAACCTTCGTCACTTGAACTACGCCCTAGGCAGAATTAGAAGTAGCAGAATCATTGACAGAAAGATATTTGAGAACAAAATGTTACTTGCCTTTTCAACCAAGTGTTCTTTTGGTGGATGCAACATAAAGCTTGGAGTACCACCCAGCTGCCCCAAGACATCAAGTCTCTGAACTGTAAAAAGTAATTGTAATCAACATATGATATAACATAAAAGATATTTTTACTACAAAAAAAACATTTTCTGCTCACAAGGAAGCGTCAAATATAAATCTAGGTGCAGTAGCAAAGAACAGAAGTATTGATATCAGCCCTCGCTGAACACTGCATTTTTAGCTAATGAATAAGAAATCCAACTGTGTTACTAGCAGAATGACCACTGGCCCACTAATCGAGCATACAAAGATTGCAAAAATATTACAAACACAAAAATCCAGATATCAGTGTGAAGGCTTTGCACATTTTCCACTATAATGTTACATTATTTTTTTGATAATGGTAACGGTATATTCAAACCAAAAGGCCCATCAGGTAAAAGCTGACAGGGTGAGATTTACAACCCTAGAGGGTATACTTCAGACCAAAGCCTAGATAGAAACTTTACAATTGTCCTATGAAATCAGCTAAGCTATCTATCTCCCCCACTATATCTTGTTTACACCATATTTAGGGTATGGAGCAAGTCTGCTACTCTGTTGATTTCCCAATCATTTAGTGCCCTCCTAAAAATCAGGTTCCGCCCTTGAGGACTCCATACTTGTGCCACCTTATCCATCTGTTGCAAGCTCAAGATGAATAGGTCTGGAAATTTCGTCTTCAGATCCTCTTCCCCGATCCATAGTTCATTCCAAAAACTTGTCTTTTCCCCATTACCAATTCTGTACTTCAGTTTGTTATTGAAAGAGACCAACAATCTTCTAATTGTTTTCCACACAGAGCAACCAAAGGTACCAGTCACCTCCTCAGTAATCCAGCTATTCTGAAGCCCATATTTTTGTGAGATGAACTCCTCCATAATGCCATATCTTCACAACAAAATCTCCATAGCCATTTCTTCAGTAAACTTTCATTCTGTGTACTTAACTTCTTTATGCCCAGCCCACCATGTTGCTTGCTAAGGGTTACCATATCCCATTTGACAAGATTGTACCCCTTCTTTTCCTTGTTGCCTTGCCATAGGAAAACTCTTCTTGCCTTGTTTAATTTCTTCTCTATGATCCCTGGTATAGGGAATAGACTCATCATATATGTAGGTTGGCCATCCATGACTGATTTGATAAGAGTTACATTATTTGAGTAAAGTTTTTCAAGGAACTCTTCTACCCATGGTACTTTTTCAGAGGCGCTCTTATGGGACTGGGTTCCAAGAAAAAATCATTGGAAAAAAAACATAATCACAAGATATGCATCAGAATCAATGAATCAATCAGTAGCCACTTCGTATGACCTCAATTAGTTCCAAATACTTATTACCACAGTAGCTACACTTACATATGGTCGTTTATATCTATAATTATAATAGTTGTTGTACGTCCAGCTTTTGTGCACCTCAATTTTTCCACCGGGTACCTACTAAATCCAGCACAGACACCAAATAGCTCATCCCCCAATGCTTAGGAATATGGAAGAAATCACCAAACAGTTTTTTTGCTATAGGATTTGAACCATATATCCCATGATTCTCGTTTCATTTAGCTACACTTGCATTTCTTTCAGAAATATACAGTTTCAGATTGTATAAACAGTTGGCGTGAGATATAGCTTTGCCAGATCCCAGGCCGATTAAGCAAGAACTACAAATAAAGGACTAGGTACCCTATGACATATTTAATAATGGACAGAAGATATGTTTTAAACCGTGGAATAGATGCCAGGCTTCTGGAAGTTATACAAGAGGAAGTAGAAATAGATGGGTAATACGCTATTATGGTGAAAAATAATGGTCCAAGTGGTGTAAATTCCCGGCTCGAACAGTTAGTGGTGGAAAGCTATTGAAAGTTGGTAGGTGTGTATGGGTGGCGAGAAAGACGAATATGAAACCTATATGAGGTAATTGCAAGAAATGTTTCACAAGGCAGATAAATGATTGTCCCTCATGGATTTGGTTTAGAGGTAAGAATGCAATGCATGATGCTTGAGTAGAGCGCACGTCATGAGCTAGAACCTTACTGTTGATTGAATTTTGGTATTTAAGTGGGGGCTGAGTAGAGAAGAGGGACATACTCCTTCGAGTTTCAAACCTGTGGACCAACTGGAGTTAGGTCAGCTAACCATTTGTTATTTACAAAAAAGATGGATAACTGGTGGGTAACATAGAGTAGGCTTGAGCAGTGACTGTGCTACGATGCTAGATTTTGCTGACAGAGGCAAACTTTTTTTCGTATATTTTATCAGAAATTACAGAGGAGAATCCATTTCATATGATGTTTCTTCTCAAGTATCATCTATATGTTGATTATACTCCACTTGACCATATTTGAGTTCCTCTGAACTTGCCCAAAAAAACTATAAAAGAAGCATATTTGTTATCGAGATTGAACGATATCCTACCTTCCAAATTGATCCACATGTCAATTTGTAATTCAAATTTGCAGCATCGCAGCGTGGGAAACTAGATCTCAGCAATCCTACTGTTTTTGCTGATCTATGGGTTTTTCTTCTTTTTGACGTTCTGTTCTGACTTGTAGCTTATATGCTACAAATCCGTCACAAATTCACTTACTTATCACAACTACGATAGGTCTTACATGTCTAAAAAGCATGGTGTATGGACCTTCGAAACTTTGCATTAGTGACAACAGTTAAGAGGGCATAAAGTATACCAGGTCGAATAACCAAGAGTGAAGGAGTTATTCTAATGAGAATTTCATTGATAGGACAGTGGCACAATGGGATTTCCTAAAGTTGTACAAAGTTAGGGTATAACGGTTTGGAGCTTACACAAAATACATCAAATGGTCAATTTTACAAGCTGTTTCAGCAATATACACGTCTGTGTGTTGTGTGTAGTTGTTCACCAAGGCACGAACTTTATGCTTAAAGTTCCTATGGCTGCTTGTTTACAGTTGAACACACTGCATATTATTATAATAACAGCTATATCACTCACAGCATAACATTTAGTATACACCAGATATTCATATAATCCAATATATAAACAAACACAGAAATTGCACCCCAATTTTTTAAAGAAAAAACTCACTCATTGTCTTCTTAGCCTTTGAATCACTATTCTGACTCATCAGATAAAGAGACTCTTTCAAATCCTTATACACGACACCAGCTACCATCGTCTTGCTCTCAATCTCATCAGCTTCCCTCACCTTCATCAATCTGTCGTTCAACTCATGGAACGAAAACCAACCCTTCTCCTCCTTCTTTATCGGCCTCAACATTCTCAACTTCTCCCCTAATTCACCATGCCTATAATTCCTAAAAAACTCCATCTTCATCCCTTCCTTATCACCCTCTTTATCCCTCATCATTTCCTTCCCAAAAATAGATGCAGGCAAATTCCCACTCCCACCAATCACCATTCCTGGCCCCTTCACATCTTTACCCATATCAGGTCTCAACTTAAAACTATCCTTAAATTGCGAAAGTGATAACGATTCATACAACTTCCCTCTACTCTCATGCTGGCTGTTATTGTAGTTGTTATTCTCGCTTAAGTTACGCAGGCTTGCACTAATAGCATTGAACCCAACTTTTCCAGATGGGGGTGGTCTCTGATTCGCATTGTAAGGAACTTCAGACCTGACATTATTGACATTTCTTTGATATACTTCTTGAAATGACGGCGGTGATGCCGCTGAACCAGAACGGATGCGGAATCCTGCAAGACTTTTTCTTACTTCGTCAAAAGCTGAAGTTTCTGAAGATGGGTTCTGGGGATTATTGGCAATAGATGAAAAAGAGAATGGTTTAGCTGTAGGCTTTTGGTTGGGTTCGGATGTAGGTGTTTCGGAGTGTTCAGGATTCGGATTTGATGTAGAAGAGGAAGAAGAAGAGAAGAACTGTGGTTTTGGTTCAGATAAGGGTTTGAGTTTTGGGCGGAGTTGAAGAAGTTTTGTGTTAGTCGCCATTGTTGAGGTTCTTGGGGGTTTAAGGTTTAGGGCTTTGTTTGTTTCTTCAGGGACGAAGGACAATGGGAAGAAAAAAATATTATTTTCTCTATTTTATGATAAAAATCAAAACTATCTCATTCGTATTGCTTTCTCTTCGATATTACGGTTTAATTAATTTTCAATTTTTTTTACTTTTAAGTATCACCTCAAAATACATTATTATTAAAATATTTCTTTCGCAAGTATGTTATTAAAGAAATACTTCAATTTTTCATCAAGATATCAAGAATGTAAATCTTTGTTATCGTATTGTTTGATTTAAAACATTTAATAGGAGTGCTTGCATAAATTTTACAGTATCATTTAATGAAGTATCTATTATAATATCTAGGACCTAGATTATATTTATATTTGAAAAATATTATAAAATATATTTATATATTAAATGTAATATATTGTTAATATATAAAATATATTTACAAACATCTAAGCTTATTCAGTTCAGTTCTAGAATTTTTTGAGTTTTTATATAAATTAAAAAGATCATCACAACTATTCAAAACAGTTATAAACTAAAATAAAAATTAATAATTTTATTTTAAAAATAATACAAATCAATTCGATAAATTTTTCATATTCTTTTCACCCCTCTAATTTATAAAAAGTTTGGGAGGATAGATATTAGATATTTGCTGTATTCCTTTTTTTAAGCTATTAAAGGGAGAAGTGAAATGTGCCGAAAATAAAGACTCGATTTTTAGCCTAATTTTGCCAGAGATTTCTTTGAGGTTTGTCAATATCTCTGTTTCTCTTTCGTTTTCTTTTTCTGGGTAAATGTTCCAATGTAAAGTGGTTTTTTTTTTTCACTTTGATTTTCTTTGAATAAAGTTTTTGGCTTTCTTGTTAGTTAGTATTACATCATACAAATCTTTATGTTCTTTGAACTAATTGTGGAAATTGAGTTCACAAAGAGAAAGGGGTTCTTTTTATTTGAACAGTTTTTTTTTTTGTACTTTGATTTTCATTTTATATTGTTATGAGTATGGTTTAGGATGATTTGTCAGGTTGTTTATAGTATAACGTCATGACTTCTTTATTTCCGTTATTTCTTTCTCTATACTGCTTTGGACTGTTTTTTCCTTGAAGTTGTTGTTGTTATTGTTGTTGTTGTAGTTGTACTCTCTTAAAGACTGACAGACAATCTTGTATTTATATGATTAAGCAGCAAGTAAAATGATGTTTTTTTTCTTTAAACTGGTAATGTTGGTAGAAATGATGTTGTTAACCTTTTCAATAAACAGTGGCTGTCAGATAGGGAACGAGTGCGGAGACAGGATTTGAAGCTTATGGGTTCGGGATTCTAGTCCATTTTAAGTTATTGGGTTCTAAATTAATAAATTGTACATGTTCAGTGTATTTCTAAAGACAAATACAGGATTTGGACCAAAGCTATTGGGTCTGGCCGAACTTTTAAGCTATACTCTAGCTCCACTTCTGATGAGCACTTTGATGACAATTTATTGGTTCGTTAAAGTAAATAAAGTTTAAGATTGTATGGAACGTTGGCGTGGATATAGCTTTGCCTGATCCCAGTGGCACTATACTCTAGCTCTGCTCCTGATGTTCAGCATTTTGTCTAAGAACTTCCATAGCCATTGGTGATACATCACTAATCCATTTTTCTGAAAATTTTCTCATTTAATTGAACGATTCTACAATCCTACCTTCCAAATTGATCCACATGTCAATTTATAATTTAAGGTTTGCAGTATTAGACATGATTGCAGCGAGGGAAGCTAGACCTCAGCAATCCTACTGTTTTTGCTGATTTATGGGTTTTTCTTCTTTTTGATGTTCTGTTCTAACTTGTAGCTTATATACTACAAATCCATCACAAATATGATATGCCTTACATGTCTAAAAAAACATGATGTCTGGACCTCCGAAACTTTGCATTAGTGACAGTAGTTAAGAGGGCAGAAAGTATACCTGGTCGAGTAGCTAAGAGTGAAGGAATTATAACTACTGAGAATTTCATTGATAGGACAGTGGCACTATGGGATTTCCTAAAGTTGTACAAAGCTAAGGTATAACTGTATGGAGCTTACACAAAATACATCAAATGGTCAATTTTACAAGCTGTTCCAGAAAATAATGGAGGTGAATCTGAGATTAGGAATTTGTATCCTTACTTACAAGTATACAGAGTGATTGAAACTTGATGTTGAAAAATCTTCCCCTAGAAATATCCTTCTAGTTCTTTCAGACCAGATATTCCAAAATAAGCATTTTGGAAGCTCCCAAAATCTCGTGTTTTTTTCTGATGGCCGGACTGTTCCAAATCAAGAGTATATCTTAACTGGCTGGGAGCTTACCTTATCCATGCCTCTAAGAGAAAAAAAATCCCAATATCTGAAAGTTCATAACCAATGGGTTAAAATATGATTACCTTTTTAACAAAAGATGCAGGACTAAACTTGGGTCCCTTGCCTCTTTTTCGGTTGTCTCTGGTCAGAGATGCTTCCGATGCAGCTTTCCTTGCAAACAGTTGCCTCTTTACTAAATAAAGTCTTCCAGAATATACTGCAGGAGGTTCAGCTGTGTCAACTAATCACACCATTATGGAATGAATTAACTTCTGTTTGCGTCCTTGCTCAAAAATTATCTGTCAGCATCTTGTCAACTAACTCAATGTTAGGAAAAAGTTGAACATGACACTATTGAATTCACTTCCTCTTTGCTCTTAAACGGTACTGCAGATCATTTTGCCTCCTCATAGTGACCCATATCTCCATCTCTGCACCTTCTTCGGCCATCTAGTAGTAGTAAGAAACATGTTTTACAATTATTCTTACTTCCACACAACATTATCATATTTGGACTTTCTTTTTACCCATGTAGACTGGGTTAACTCATTTCTAATTGTTATTGACTTATTTCAAGGTAGTCAAATGTCATTGTTTATCTACTTTGGTAAGATCTCACAACCTACAATCTGATCGTGAGATTCCTTAAGATGAAACCACCTAAGATTTTGATTCTGAAATTGTTTGCATATAAATCTACAAAGTTTGTTTGAGGAACACCATCACCAACCATAAACCATGTAAATTGTGATTCCATACACAGTTGCATGGGTTGCACTTGCTGGATGATTAGAAGTAGAGGCCTTATGTTGCTGAAGCTAACTTAGTGCATCAAATTAGTTTCCTAAGCACTTCCTTTTATATTTGTTCTCTTGCAGGTAGTTAAACTTTCCCAGACTCTATTGGCTGTTGATTGCTTCTCCTATGTCCAATCGAATGGTGCTTAGCTACACCAATTCATTTGCATTATTTCGACCTAAATTTAATGGCCATTTCATTCCCTCCATGTACCACACAGATGTGTTATCTTTGACGAGGCATGTGTCTTCCGGAACTGCTCTCTCCTTTTGTCAGCTTCAAGCATCAAAACTTCATGATAGTCCAGTTACCGTTGCAAGTGATGTTAGATATGGTAGTAAACAAATTATAAGTGTTGATTCACCACTGTATGACTACATATTGGCCAATGTTAGAGAACCAAAGGTGAATGATCTGGTTGCAATCTCATTGTAATTTGAGAAGAGAATCAAACGTGGGGAAAACAAAGATTAAAAAAAAATAAAGGAAGGAGGTACTCCATCAGGTATTCATTTTTTTCTCTTTGGTTGGATTTCAGATTTTGCGTGAACTTAGGGAGGAGACAGCAACAATGCGAGGCAGTCAGATGCAGGTAATCCATCAGCCTAGTCTTTGCTAACTGTTATTTTCCTATACCTCCCCCCTAAGTAAGTTATACATTACTGCTGTTCTGCTGTCCCACTGTTCATGGTTTTGAGACATGCACATGAGCTCTTTCTAGTCTAAGAGTTTAGGAACCTGTTAAGTTTCTGTATTTAATTACGAAGTGTCTCTTTCATACTTGAAAAATATAGATCATTTCCAAAAGAAGGTTATTTACAGATGTTATTATGACCCTTGGTCCCTCTGAACTTATTGGATGTGTGGTTCCACGGCTGACGGCACATAACAACTGACTGAGTCTGACTAAAATAAAAAGAACTAAGTGGTTGTATAAGTTTATCCTTTGTAATTCACTCAAGTGGATATGCGCAAAACCGACTCTCTTGATTGAGTTGAAGAAACTTTGTAACTTTAAATGAAAGACAATCCAAGCCACTCATCATATAATGGAGTGGATGAGATATGGTTATAGTTTTCTGGAAGAAGATTTGTTCAGTGTGATGAATTTTTTGAGCATGCACTTTGATAGTAATGCATGGGGCCATGGGGAGGAAACTTTTCTCTTTCAATTGCAAGTCTTGAAAGTTCATATTCTCCTCTTTTATGCTCCTTGAGGGAATTAATGTGCTCCCTCTGCAAAAGTCTCTGAAGAAGAACTGCTTCTTTATTTTCCCTTCTATATTATTGGCTTACAACTTTGCTATATAAGATACGGCAGTAATTAGCAGCGATGATTTTTCTCATGAGGAGATTGACAGAAACTCTGGACTTCAATATTGACTAACTGCCGTTCTTAGTATTAGGTGTCACCGGATCAAGCACAACTACTTGCTATGCTCGTCCAGATTCTTGGGGCAAAAAGGTGCATTGAAGTGGGAACATTTACTGTAAGTCTACATTATGAACTCATCGACATGGTTTGCCTTTTTGCCTTATGTTTTTCTTACCTCATATTAAAAGTTTGTTACTTTCCTATTCAAAAGAAAATTTTGGTACTTTCTCTTAAAAAATATGTGGACTTGTTGCTCACAATTTTGTCGCAAAAGCCACTCAAATGGCAAATTTAAAATGCCAAAATCTGGGAAATGTGTTTGCTGCCTAGACTAGTCAACAACAATGTATTTTGAATAGATTAGATTTGTGGCACTGGATGTGTTTGATGATGTGCACCTTTTTCTGTCGTACTTTAGTATAGCACAAGATTGGAGTTTTCACCTCTCTTATCCTTTGTGTAGGTTCTTTTTAGTCAGAAAATAAATCCTTTATGTTGGTTTTTTGGGTGTCAAAAGTAACAAAAATCTAGAGAAAAAGGGTGAGAGGAAGGGAACTTGGTCTTCACTTGTACCTTCTCTATATCATTCTAAATTTTTTGGATGTACGTGAAGGGACAAATATTTCCTAGTAGTCATCGTAGGACTATTTGTGTTGAAGAGTATAGAGATAAGGTGGACCTTATAGAGGTGAAGTGCCTAAAGAAAAACTAGCCCGAAAATGTCACAGAAGAAAATATAATAGTATATTGGCTGCTGGGTGAGTTTTCCGCCATGGAAGAAAAGGAGAGGGAGTATAGAAGGTATGCTAGGAGGATCTCATCATAGAGGAGGTGCTCGACCGAGGGCTTCATAGAGGGACTCATGACAGAAGGATCACGTAGGATGGAGTATGAGGGGAACTGGGTCATTTATGGACGAAGGATAAAGAACAAAAGAGGAAAAAGGAGACAGAACTCTTTCTCTGCTTGTGAGTGTTTGCTATTTGAAGTTCTTATCTAGCTGGTTTACTTTCCTGGTATTGCAATCTATCCCTTACCCTTGTCCAGGATACAGTAATTCCTCAAAGTTGGATAGAAACCTGGAGGAGAGCCTATATATTGTTCTATCAAATGCGGAATAATATGGGAAATTTTGTATCCAGATTATTTTCTTGCATGCCAAACGACAAAAATAGGAATATGTTTTCTGTTTTTGCTTTCGCTTGAAATTTGATAAGATAGAAAGCTGAAAGGTAAGAAAGCAAAGAAGCACACATGGATTAGGAAAAATCCTTAACTGTGTGTGTTTGACCAGTATAATGATTGATGATGTATACAACAAATTTCAGGTTTCTGTCAGCTATGATATTTATTTATGTTGCCTTTTAGTACATGGAGTGCTGTTGTTTTCCTCTACTATTGGCTGCATTATCGGTCATTAATATGAGTCAGTTCTTGTCCCACAGGGATATTCATCCTTGGCTGTCGCCCTGGTCCTTCCAGAAGGGGGTCATTTAGTTGCTTGTGAAAGAGATAGCAAAGCAATTGAGGTTGCAAAAAGATATTATGACCGAGCTGGTGTATCACATAAGGTGATTCTGGTGTCTCCCATTGTGATTCATAAGATGTAATCTTTTTGTTATACTTTTTTTGAGAAATTTTTGTTATACTTGAGAGATAATGACTTCAGAAAAATATTGTTTCATATGAATCATAAGATGCAATCTACTAAAAATGGAAGTAGTTGTTGACCTTATTATTCATGCATCCATCAATCAACCATTCCACCTTTCCAAACTAAGTGGGATTTGTTATATGGATTCTCTATATTTGGTTCGGTATTGTGGCATATTCCAATAATGGTAAAGAATCTCTTCTAAGGAAAATCAAGGGCTTTCTAAAAGTAGAGCTTTTATATCTCACACTTATACTACCTGGACCTGATTTAAGAGTAACATCAACCAAGCCTTAATCCAACTAGCTGATATCACCTAAAATCCCTTGTTTACGTTCTGTTCTGTACTCAGGTAAGTCCTGTTGATCCATAGAAACTCAAGAGTTTTTTAGATGACTTCCACATGTGATTTTAGGTCTATGTCGTCTCTTTTATTACCTTCAATCACCATAGTGTTGCACCAATGGACTGATGTTTTTGGAGGTTTACTTAAGACATAGTTAAACCATCTCAGGCATCAATCCACAATTTATTCTTCTCTATGTGATATGTCCACCCTTTGTGTGTCGTAATTATTTTTAATCTTGTCCAACTTTGTATATACTTTCACATCCACTTCGATATCTACATTTTGATAACACGTATCTTGTGGATATGATGGACCTTATAGGCTTCAAATTTGATCTCGCATAACATGGTAGTCGCAAAGTTATTATATATAACTTGATTTTCATTTTACTAGGCATCTTTTGTAGCATACACTGCTATAGCATCTCTCAACCATTCTTTTCTAATTCTATGTGATATATCCCCATCTCTCTTGCTATTCTCCTGGAAGACTTGAATCTCTACTTATCTGAATAGTCTGCATCCGTACATTAAAATTCTGTTAAATCTTATGTCAGCACTTCTTTTTTATGGATGCTACACATGCAAATATTTTCTCTATTTATTCTATATCTGCTAAAATTCTTATACTTTAGAGTATTTTTAACTTTTTAGGGGATTTTAATGGCTGTCTAACAAAAAATGTGAAACGTGAACTGTATTTCTCATTTTAACTACTTATCATTATTCATGCTTGTTTAGGGTGAAGTACGATAAGTATGTGCTTAAATGTCTCTGATGTTCATATCACTGATGTTTTGACTGTCATTAGGTGGACGTGAGACATGGTCTAGCAGCAGATACTTTGAAGTCTTTGATTCAAAATGGTGAAAGTTGCAGGTAAAATATCTGACTGAGGGCCAATTTTTGTTTAGTTGCCGACTTTTGCTTTTTTATATAAATGTGCACATAAATCAGCTGTCAACTCTATACATGAGTGCATGGCGGAGCTAAGGGGGTGCAATGCGGTTCAGCTGAACACCCTTTACTGGAAAAGTAAACTATATATATAAGGTCAATTAGTTTTTATGTATATGTAATAGATGTTTAATTCCCGTGGCTTCGTTATATGTTTACATTATTATATTTTGAATCCCCTTAGTGAAAGTTCTAGCTCCGCCATTATGAGTGACAACTCTTATAGAATTTATGTTTCTTCCCTTTTTAACAACTGCGTCTAGATAAACTTAGCACCATTACGAGGTACAAAAATGTGATTTTCGAGTCAGATACCTCATTCTGAAAAGGCTATCATGGATTATGGTTGGATTAAGATGCTTTCTAATATGCAATGTGACAATACTAAACCTTTTTGCTAGTTAAGTTACTTTCTTTCTATAACCCGTATTAGAGAAACTTCCCTCGTTTGCACTACTTCGAGATTGAAGGTTGATGGCTTGACGAAACAGTACTAGCTATCAATTTATCTGTCATAGTGAAGAACAAATTCAGATGTCTCGAATATTTATATTTAGAGAAAACCATTCGTTGTCCCTTCAGTGACATCGACAAAAAGAGGAAAGGCATTCACTATGTAACTCCAATTCTATGCAGATATGATTTTGCATTTGTTGACGCAGAAAAGAAAATGTATCAAGAGTACTTTGAGTTACTGCTACAACTGGTGCGTTGCATGTCTAACATTACTGCATTGTTTATTAGGCCTGGCAATTTGAAGTTGTAAAATCTGTTCCTTTTCACAGGTTAGAGTCGGAGGTCTTATTGTAGTCGATAATGTCCTATGGCATGGAAGAGTTTCCGATCCACTGGTAAAAAACGTTTTCCCAGTTCATCAACTCCATAAACTGATTCAGCTTCAACTGATATCTTCTTGTCAGGTAAATGATTCCAAAACTCTTAGCATTAGAAATTTTAATGAAAACTTGATGAAGGATAACCGCGTCGACATCAGTATGGTAAGCATGAGTTTATCTTGTTTCTTTCCTATTCTGGGATTTTTCTTTTTTTATTTTGCATTTGGAATGAAGTTCTGATATCATTTCTCTGGCCTTGTTAAGGTGCCTATTGGTGATGGTATGACAATCTGTAGAAAAAGATGAAGCATAAAAAGAGATTGGATGTTGAACTGCCTTAGCCAAGCCATTCCATGCTTGTTTGGTCTTAAGTTTACCTGTAATGTTTTGTTGTTTCACTTTTTCATTTGTAAAAGAAAGTAAGTTTGTTTAACTTCTCACTTGGACTTTGTGTACTATGATCTTCTTCGTTTTAAAATACTTGTCGTGTTTTTCATTTACACACCTCTTGAGAAAACATTAATTAGGAGGGGTATTTGATTATTGTACCATTATTTACGTCTTAAGATGTAATATCTCTTCATTGAATATTTACTTTATTTATGTGTCATAATTGAGGTGTTCGCAATATTCAAAAACAATTACTACTAAAGATAAAATGAGAAAAATAGTTTTACTTTGAACTTCTAAAATAACAAATATTTTGAGATCGATGGAGTATTTTCTTCGTACTATTTTTAAGATTCGAAAGGCTTTGGTTGCATGGTAAGGAGATAGCATAAAATGTATGAATTAAACGCATGTCACGATTGGAACTGGAGTCATTTATCACAGGAACTCTATATCATATTCAAATAATATAGTCAAAATTTATTTATAATAACATTATTAGTATATACTAATACTTCATTAACAATCAAGTTTTTGCTTGGAATCAATTATTTATATTACATTTTATCTCTTTATAACAATTTTTTTACTTATAATAATAACAATCATCTTTATAATAGTATGCTCTTTGTAAAATTACCGCTTTATAACAATTATTTTAATTGCTAGTAATATAATAATTAATCATTTTTATTAATCTCTAAAATTATTAATTATAGGTATAGAGATTTTTGACCAAATATTTTGATATTTCAATACACAATATGTCAAAGAATATCTTATGAATATATATATTTTCATCATTAAAAGATTTTCCTTTATTATACAAAGTATAAATAAGCTTAGAATGACATTAAAGTTCCTACATCAATAACATTAAGAAATGAAAATTTTGATTTTATGTCTCTTTTTTTCCTATAATAGTCAGATACTCCTTTTATTCCATATTAAATAAATTTATGAGGCAATGCATATTAAGAAAAATATTTAAGGACATAATTTAAATCATATTTTTACTATTGTTCTTTGTGAAATCATAAATATAACTTTGTAAGTAGTATAATTTATCTCCTAGAAAATATAAAACTTCATTAAAATGAAAGAGCAAATATGGAAAAAAATTTCAAACATCTATCTTGAACTTTGAACAATTCAATTATTTTGAACACTAAAAAGAAATCTCAAAAATTCACTTAATATGAAATAGAGGGGATATTATTTAAGAAAGATCTCGAAACCAACCATATTAATACAAAAAAATTGACTGTATACAAAAGTATATTAGCTTTCGGGTCAAATTTTAATATATTAAAAAATATATAAAAAATTAGATTATATGTATGTATTTTGCCTATAATAATTTATTTAAATACTAAATATAATCACTATGACAATCAAAAATATCTCAAACTAACAATATTATTATAAAGAGGTTTGAGTCGCTGGTCGCTCATGCTCATCGCTACACCAACAATCAAGAATCTCAAAATCAATAATGTTATTATAGAAAAGTTCGACTATATATAGAATTATACTATCTTTTTTGGGTCAATTTTATCGACAATTCAAAAAAAAAAAAATTTTTTTCTACAAGTGGGACCCTGAAAAATGCAACCGACATGCAATATATATATATATATATATATATATATCTCTCTTACACCCGAAAAAAAAGAAAATAGATTAGTAGTAGTAAAAAACGCATTTATATAACAACGCTAGTCTCGGTGCACTTTTTTGGATCTGAAAAAATAACCAATTCCTAAATCTAAACGCCATGGGAAGAGCTCGGCGATCTCTGCTAATTCCTTCATTGATCTGCGCTATTTCTCTTCTTCTTACATTCAACAATGTCTCCTGTTTCTACCTACCCGGTGTTGCGCCTGAAGATTTCCAAAAGGTTGGTTAAAATTTCATCATGTTTACGTATGTGTGTCATTGTTATTTTTGGATATCATGAGGAAATTTGGCTAAAGTTTGAAGTTCGATCGGTTAGATTAATCGCTTGTTTTGAAAAATGAAAATGTAGATATTCTGAAGCTGTGTATAAATTATGCAATTCTTCTCGTAACAAAATGTGTGTGCACGAAATGGAGGTGCATTGTTGTTTTGGGGATTTCATGAGGCAATTTGGCTGAATTTTGAAGCTAGATCGGTTATATTAATCACTCTTGTTGGAAAAATGGAAATGTAGATATTCAGAAGCTGCGTATAAATTACTATATATGATGCAATTCTTCTTCTATCGAGATGTTTTATGTATGTGTGTGCTTAAAATGGAGGTGTGTTGTTATTTTTGTTGTTTTTATCGGATTTCATGAGGCAATTTGGCTAAAGTTTGAAGCTAGATCGGTTAGATTAGTCACTTTTTTTGAAAAAATGATAATGTACATATTTCGAAGCTGTGTATAAGTTACTATATATGATGCAATTCTTCTCATACAAAAATGTTTTATGTATGTGTGTGCACAAAATAGAGGTGCATTGTTATTTTTGTTGATAGTTTCCGATATCATGAAGCAATTTGGCTAAAGTTTGAAGCTAGATCGGTTAGATTAATCACTTTTGTAGGTAGTCCGAAGCTGCGTATAAATTATTATATACGATGCAATTCATATTGTATCAAAATGGTTACGTATGTGTGCACAAAATTGAGGTGCATTGTTATTTTGGGATTTCATGAGGCAATTTGGCTGTAGTTTGAAGCTAAATCGGTTGAATTATCACTTTTTTTTTGATGAATACAAGTGTAGATATTAGAGGAGCTTTGGAGCAACGGTAAAGTTGTCTTCATGTGACCTATAGGTCACGAGTTCGAGCTATAGAAGCATCCAGTAATGCTTGCATTAGGGTTGATTGTCCACATCACACCCCTCGGGGTGCAGCCATCCGTAGACCTTGCTAACATGAGATGCTTTGTGCACCGGACTGCCCTTAAATAAAAATGTAGATATTCCGAATCTGCGTATTAATTACTACATACAATTGAAATTTTCTCGTATCAAAATGTTTATGCATGTGTGTGCACAAAATGCAGCTGCATTGTTTTTTTGTTGTTATTTTCAGATATCAAGAGGCAGTTTGACTTAGGTTTGAAGCTAGATCTGCTAGATTAATCACTTTTTTTAAAAAAATATAAAAGGTGGATATTCCGAAGCAGCATATAAATTACTGACATTTTGATTTTAATTACTGTGTTTGAATATCCTGTCTAAGGGAGTGTGTGTGCGTATTAGATGCTTTGTTAGGTTATTTACTGTTTGATTTGTGTTAGATTTACAGATCTCTGTTGGTCTAGGTATGGTTTTGTGCTAAATTTTGTTGCTTTGATTTGTGTGTATGTGTGGCTACTGTTGTAGAATCTAATTGGTTTGATGGTTTATATTTACCTTGATTGGTGAGATGTTGAATTTAAAACCATCTGGATTCACCAATTTAATGAATAAGGAAGAACTATTGCGAGAAAGCTGAGAATGAATAAAAATGGCATTGAGGCATAGTTAATTCTGCTTAATGAAGAGAGATTTATTACTTGATTTGTTTTTAAATATAATTTATTACTTGATTAAATGGCAAGAACAAAGGGGTTGTTCTGCTGAGAGTCAATTTAAAGTTTCCCTCTGGCATTATTGTACAAAGTTATTTTTCTTTTACTTTGCGACGGCCTTTACAACTTTCATTCTGATGGCATATGCAATCTAACATTGTCACTTGAAATACAAGTCAACCTTTGCTCAATCAGTTGATTTTTGGCATTCTAACATGATGGCAGCTAGTAAATTTTACGCTATGTGAATAATCAGGTTTTTCTGGGAGACTCCTCTCGTGATTCTGACTTGATGCTTCCCTCTTTTTCCTCCCTTTCATATGTCCAAAATGAAATTGATAGCCTTCAAAATAAGTCCCATTCTCTATTTTATCTGAACCATGAATTTTGTAGAAGTGTGTTGTCAATTGATTTTTCAAGTAATGTAACATGTTTCTACATGCATCTTTATTGTGGAATGGTTTGTATGGTGAAAGTGCCAATTTAATTCCCTCAGAAGAATTGTATTCGTGTATAAGCAGATTATATAGACTTGTTGGGTCACCTCACATATATCTGGGTCAGATTATGCCCAAAAGTAAATTAGGCACCTATTTGGTTCATTGGCGAGTAGTGCAAGCTGGATAAATTGTATATCGATTTTGTTTTGTGTGAAAGTTCTTTTACATGTTCTTGGGTAGGGTGAGTTTATTTTTTAAAATCATTTTGAGTTTATACTTAACCCTAAAAGAAGGGAATACATAGGCTTTTCTGACTTTGGAAGGTGACGATGTTTGTTGCAGGGAGATCTTCTGTCAGTGAAAGTGAACAAGCTGACCTCTACAAAGACTCAGCTTCCTTATTCATTCTATTCTGTTCCTTTCTGTCATCCAGAAAATATCATTGATAGCAGAGAAAATCTTGGAGAAGTGCTTCGTGGTGATCGAATTGAGAACTCCCCTTTTACGGTCAGCTTAATGTACTTTATCACTTGATTTATTTATTTTATCTTATGATAACTGACTTCTTTTAGATGTATGTTTATACTGCAGTTTAAAATGAGGGAGCCAGAGATGTGTCATGTTGTTTGTAGGCTTGTACTTGATGACAAGACAGCTAAGGAATTTAAAGAAAAAATTGAAGATGAATATCGTGTGAACATGTAGGTCAATTATTCTCTTGAGGAAACAGTGTCATTTTCCGGCCTTTTAAAAGGATCATATTCTTCTTCATTACTCTTCCTAACAATTTTCTGGATTCATGTGTCAGGATACTAGATAATCTGCCTTTAGTTGTTCCAGTTAGGAGGTTAGAGCAAGAAGCCCCTCCTGCCTATCAGCAGGGAGTTTATATTGGTGTAAAAGGACAATATGCTGGGGTAAGGAATTTTATTTTATTTCACATAACACGATGTTGAACTGATTTTTATTTGTAGAAGTGCTAAATTTCGTTATGGTCTACTCATTTGTCTCGTGTGATTGCCTGCAGAGCAAGGATGAGAAGAATTTCATCCATAACCACTTGACATTTACTGTTAAGTACCATAAAGATTTGCAGACAGACTCGGCCAGAATTGTCGGATTTGAGGTCATGCCATTTAGGTTTGTTTTCAAGGCTATTCATATTTCTGTCTGCACTTCTACTAGGCTGAGGCATAATGTAATGTGTATGATTTCGCTTGCTCTTATTATTTAATCTTTTGGTGCCAAAGAACTGATATGGCTGATTATATTTCCAGTGTTAAGCATGAATATGATGGCAAATGGGCTGATAATACTCGTTTAACAACATGTGATCCACATGCAAAACGGACTGTATCTAACTCAAATTCTCCTCAAGAGGTTGAGGCTAACCAAGAAATCATATTTACATATGATGTTGAATTCCAGGTAACTTATCGAATCTTGTTAGATATGGCTATTCAATGTGATCCACATGCAAAAAAAGCGTTCATTAAGAAATCAATAAATACATGCGTAGTTTACTAAACTACCCCTATTTAATAAATGTCTCTTGAAAATTTAACACTATTAAAAAGTTGGAGTATAAGGATATAGTTGGAAAAAAATAATTTGTCTTGAATTTCTAAGGTGACACTTATCTTGGGACAATTTTTTGCTAAGGTGACACTTATTTTGGGACGGAGGGAGAAGTTACTAGTCTTTTTTGTAATTTATATGTTATCATTTTTCAGTTTAACCTTTTGAGATTTATAGGGGATTTTGGTATTATATTAAACAAATTTTGTATGATTATCTGGTTTGTATTGCAGGAGAGTGATGTGAAGTGGGCCTCAAGATGGGATGCCTATCTTCTGATGGCTGATGATCAGATACACTGGTTCTCGATAGTAAATTCTTTAATGATTGTGCTGTTCCTATCAGGCATGGTGGCGATGATAATGCTGAGAACACTTTATCGTGACATTTCCAAGTATAACGAACTGGAAACCCAGGAGGAGGCACAGGAAGAAACAGGATGGAAACTAGTCCATTCAGATGTTTTCAGGCCTCCAAGTAACTCGGATTTGCTTTGTGTCTATGTTGGAACTGGTGTACAGTTTTTCGGTATGATGCTTGTGACCATGATGTTTGCCGTCCTGGGGTTCCTCTCCCCTTCAAATCGGGGTGGGCTAATGACGGCAATGCTCTTGCTCTGGGTTTTCATGGGACTCTTCGCAGGCTACTCTGCTTCCCGTCTCTATAAGATGTTTAAAGGTACAGAATGGAAGAGAATCGCTCTCAGGACAGCATTTTTGTTTCCAGCCACTGTCTTTGTCATCTTCTTCGTGTTAAATGCACTCATCTGGGGTCAAAAATCATCTGGGGCTGTGCCATTTGGAACAATGTTTGCTTTGGTGTTCTTATGGTTCGGAATATCAGTCCCTCTAGTGTTTGTTGGCAGTTACGTTGGTTTTAGAAAGCCAACCATTGAGGATCCCGTAAAGACAAATAAAATTCCCAGGCAGATCCCAGAGCAGGCTTGGTACATGAACCCCATCTTCTCAGTTCTTATTGGAGGCATACTTCCATTTGGAGCCGTCTTCATTGAGCTCTTTTTCATCCTCACCTCAATCTGGCTGAACCAATTTTACTACCTCTTCGGTTTCCTCTTCATCGTTTTTGTCATTCTGATAGTCACCTGTGCTGAGATAACCATCGTACTATGCTATTTCCAGCTATGCAGTGAGGACTACTTGTGGTGGTGGAGATCCTACTTGACATCAGGCTCGTCCGCACTTTACCTGTTCCTTTACGCTACCTTCTATTTCTTCACTAAGCTTGACATCACTAAGCCTGTTTCTGGGATCTTGTATTTTGGTTACATGTTGATTGCTTCGTATGCATTTTTCGTCCTGACTGGTACCATCGGTTTCTATGCATGCTTCTGGTTCACAAGACTCATCTACTCGTCTGTGAAGATCGATTGATTCTCCAGTTCACTGCCCTCTCTCGTTTGTCTGTCAACAAGAATGCTGTAGAAGATTACAATTGAATATCAAAAGTACTTGTTCACCAATTTTTGAACATAAGATTATTACAATACTTTAGTAAAATTTTCCAGTATTTAGTTCAGAACAAAAGCTATCTTTTTTGTTCGATAGATTTCAGGTATAATGTAATTTCTTACAAACTTATGAAATGTTCCTTTACCAGTTGGTGAAGTTGCAGTTTTAAATACTTTCTTCAATTGTACCCCTGTAGCAATTTTCTTAGTCTTAGACAAAAGAAAAAAGAATGCAAACTATCTCTTGATTTTGCAAACTAGAAATTTTAGTATAGGAGACAAGTAAAAATGGACGAAGAAAGTATTAAATTTCTAAGGCTGGCAAGATTTGCTATTTTAATAGTACATTGGAATAAAGATGGATCTATGATTTAATATACAATAATAATTGAGTTTAAAGTAAATATTTATACTTATTTAGTAAATTTGTTAAGACATATATAATTTAAATAAAAGTTATTGAAATCTCATAAACTCGTACATTATAAACTAGATTCGCTGAAGGGAGTTCTTTTATGAATACTCTATGAATATATGTATGTTTTCTTTGTTGAAACAAATGCTTTAAGAAACATCCCTTTACAAAATTCAGTGATTTCCAAAAAAGACACTTATTTCAACTAAATAACTACTTTTACTTATTTAATATAAGTTATATATACTGACAATATAAAAGCTTTTAATACAAAAAGGTATACATAGTTTAACCTATTATTATATGTTAATTATCATTTTCATTAGGTTAATTACCGAGGAATACTTACAATAGATATTAACCTTTAATAAAGACACACTTGTTTCAACTTAATAACTACTTTTATTCGTACACTGAATAACTATTTTTATTCGTACAATTTAAATTATATATACTGACAATATAAAAACTTTTAATACAAAAAAGCATACATAGTTTAACCTATTATTATATGTTAATTATCATTTTCGTTAGGCTTATTATCGATGAATACTTATAATAGATATTAACCTTTAATTATCTTATAAATAACCTGAATACCCAACTCTTTCTGCTTTCACTGATAGTACATAGAACTTAAAACTAACTAAAAAAAAAGACTTTTTCGACTTTTTCTTCTATATCAACGCAATTTTCCTAGGTATGGTCAAAAATAAATTCACATGAGAAAACTATGCTTACAAGATCTTATGTAATTAGATCATTAAGACAAGGTTAGTATTGTGTAACTATAACAACTGTCCCAAAAAGAATGATTATTCTCTTCCACCATATTCTCCTATCCACTAAACAAAATCACTTTCCTCTAAAATAGGCGCAAATTATTTCTCCCCACATAACCTAAGTCCTCATATTTTAATATAAATATTCACCTTTTTCATTTTTTTCTAACCACCATCACATCAAACACTATTTTATATAATCCAAAATGGATAATTTCAACACTTCACTAGCAACTTTTTTCTTCTTCCTCTTGTTATCCCATGCTAAGGCTTTTAACATTACTACTCTACTTAACCATTACTCATCTTTTAGCAATTTCAACAATTACCTAACTCAAACAGGAGTGGCTGCCGCGATTAATTCGCGGCAGACCATCACTGTCTTAGTTGTTGAAAACAACAACTTGTCCCCTCTCGAGGGGATGTCTCGAGATGTGATAGCTAATATCATGCGTGTGCACGTCTTGCTTGACTATTATGACGTTCCGAAAATGCAGATGTTGCCTAACAAGACCATGAAGACACCAACTCTGTTTCAGACGACAGGTTATGCTAATAACGATCAAGGGTTTTTAAACATGACAGATTTGGGTAGTGGAAGTATTTCATTAGGGTCTGCTGCGAAAGGAGAAACACTTGGATCAAATTTAGTTAAAACCATAGCATCACAACCTTATAATATTTCAATATTACAAATTAGCAATGTTATTATTCCATTGGGAATCGATTCATCAACACCACAATCTTCACCTTCTGCCCCTGCCCCTGCCCCAATTAGTAGTGCACCAGCACACTCTCCAGCTTCTTCACCTCATGGATCATCTGCAGCCCCTGCCCCTGGTACTGGCGCAGTGCCTGCACCAGAATCAGAGGCTGCAGAGACCCCTACAGAGCCTTCCCCTGCACCGGCTCCACATCACTTACCACCTATGTCCGATGCACCAACTGCAGATACTCCTGCGGGTGCATCAACTGATGCACCATCATCGGCTGATGCACCATCATCAGCTGATGCACCATCATCAGCTGATGCACCATCATCGGCTGATGCACCATCATCTGCTGATGCACCATCGGCTGATGCACCAGCGCCAACTCCAACGGGGGATCATGCGAGTGCTAGTTCTATTTTAGGTGTTAGTTTAGTTTTCGTTGCAATGTTGAATATCTTTCTTGTTTTAGTGATTTGATAGCGTAGATTGATTTAGAAATCAATAACTTACTTAAGAAGCCAAGAAACTCGTTCAAGAGGGCTTGTATCGGAACCAATTTTTTTAATTTATGAGTTCTTAATAAATCTTTTACGATACAAATCTTGATTAACTACAAAATCATTGAAGACATTGCTATTTAATTTGTATAATTTATTTTACATACCTGATTTTCTTCTCCTCTCCTCATTTTTCTAATTTCCTTTGACGAAAAAACTTCTTTAACGTGAAGGATTAAATAGGAATGAAACTTATATTAGATTGAAATTTATTATTATTAACTCGACAATGATTGAAATTTGTAAAATTGACATTTCAAATTTTAGCATTCGAATTATGTGTGAAATTGTTCAAATTCAAGAACAAATTTCTACTTTCACTACTAGAAAAACTGCAAATTATATAAGAATATCATCTTGGAAATATTGTTGCAAGTAATACTTGCGATTTTTTTTTTTACAAAAATTTTAAATTCCTCAATATTTAAAATATATTATATTTGAATAAAGGTATATTATTAAATAAATTAGACATACCCAAACACATAATTATAATAAAATTCAAAACAAACATTTTGAATATAAGGTAAAAAGGGTTTATAAGTTGAGAGAATTAAGCAAATAATACTACCATAATGTGTTTTTTTTTCTTTTACGAGTTACTTGCGAGGATGAGTATCTTTAGGGCCACCAACTCCGGTGGCCACCTTGGCAACGTCGACGGCGGAAGCTTCGGGTTTCTTCATCGCGTACATAGTGCCGTACCAAACCGCACCGACGATGGCTAAACCGGTGATCGTCATTGTTGTAAGGCTATAAGGTAAACGTCCTCGTTGATGTAGTACAGTACCTGTACAGAGACAGATTCAAGATTTAAATTTAACGAATTAAAAAAAAAGTGATTCCAAAGTTCAAAATTTTAGAATTTAAATTTAACGAATTCAAAGTTTTAACTTTCTCAATTCAATGTTTTGGAGTCTCTTAAAAATTTTGGTCCCTTTTATATTGCATTCTTTTGCTTTAAACTTATCATCCTATTTGTAGTAGGCTCCATTTGTTGTTAGTTCCATTTTATAGGACATTTGTTATACTTAAAATTATCCAATTAATCCTAATAACTTAATTGCCGCTAAATATATACTCTGAATTACTATTCAGCATTACATTTTAATGCACTCTTTATAAATGCCGCTAAAACCTAATCCGGCATTGGGCAACATTAAATTTAATGACAATTAAGCTTTAGCACTCTTTCAATATGAGTATTTATTACCATAAATTAATATAGCTAATACCAATTTTAGTAGCTTTTTTATTGCTTTGCATAAAATTCAATACAATATTTAATCATCATTTTGCAATCTAACATAAATATATCAAATCTAAGTTACAAGTTACTATTTTTATATTATTTTATATACAAATTAAAAAATGAAATTACTTAATCTTAACTAAGTATATAAATTCTTGCATAACTAAATTAAATCTTAGTTGATTACTAATTCTTATATTTTTAATACTTATATAACTCTAACCAACAATCAAGATACTTCTACAAACACAAATTTAATACTCGCGTAATTCTAACCAGCAACCAAACGATCCGTAAATCGTCGTTTTTAGAGTACCTGGATGGTGGCCTGGTGGTCTCCTAGAGCACTCAACTCCAACTTTTTTCACTTCCTCTGGACTCATCTTGTGTGTATCTGTCATTTTTCTCCATTCTTCATTATTTCCTGCCATTATTAATTCCCTAATTTTGTGCTTTGTTTTGGGGGAATAGAAGATGAAAAATTAAGGTTAAAAAAAAGAAGAAAATTTGGATTTTTCATTTTGCATGGTTTTAATTAGGAAGTAGAGGACGTGAAAAGATAACACGTTGTGATAAGACACATGACATGTGTCTATTTTTGTAGTGTTTGGTTCATGATGACTCATAGTTATTTTGTGCCAGCAGAATTACAATATATATTATTTTAATTTATGTGATATATAAAATTTGAAAAAGAAAAATAACGATTCCTTTTTTTTTTTTGGTTGTATGGCATTTTTTTTTATAATTAATTCAGTAAGTTTGATTATTTTAAATTTATGTTGTTTAAATTTTATTCAGAAGAAAACACTTTAGATTAAGGATTTTTTTAATTCTTACAGCTCGAAGTCTTGAATTTATGTTATGTAAATTTTATTCAGAAGAATACACTTTAGATTTAAGGATTTTTTTTGTTATTAGAGCTTGAAGAGGCAAGAGAGATTTGTCTATCTATCCTAAATATATGCGAATCCAATAAATTAGACCTAATTTTAACTTCATATCTTCAAAGATACATGTATTTGAATATATCTAAACGTATAAACCAACGTATATCTAAATAATGAATTCTTAAATTAAATGAAATTTTCATAAATTACCCTTTATTTTATTGATATATAAATTTGAAATAATTTTCTTATTCATTAACTATATATATATATGCTCGATCCCAGCCTGAGTCGAAAAGCAGCACTGCTTTTCACACACACACACATATATATTATATCCCAAGTTACACACATATATATATTATATCCCAAGTTTCTATTTATATGTCACTATTTTAACTTGTACTCCCTCTTTGGATTTACTCGTCAAATTTTAACTTGTCACACCTAATAAAAAAACAATTATTATTATCGTGAATTTACCATTACCCTTTTATCCTTATTTTAATTGATAGAATCACAAACATATTTACTCAATTCCATTTCGAGAATCATCATAGCTCTTTTGGACTTATACATGCAGCACCCTTTTATCTTTCGACATAGACCCTTCTTCCTCCTTGCGATGCAAAGGAAATGAAAAGACAAATCAACTAATATGAAAATATGAACGTACATTATATGGATGTAGATGTAGCTTACAATTAATAAGTTCAAGTGAAACTCAACATTTCCCACACAAATATACATATGTAAAACTAAAACTCGATAAATATAGTTAAAATTCTGAATCCGCTTCTTTAACTACTTGCGAGGAGTATCCTCGGGACGAACAGTACCCGAGGACACCCTCACAAGAGGTTCCGATTTCTTCTTCTTCATGTATGTCATGTAGTACCAAATACCGCCAACAACAGCAGCAGCGCCGAGCGCCATAGCGCCTGGGCTATACGGCAAATTTCTCCATGGCTTATTCACATAGCCACTAGTCATTTCTTCTATTATTGAGAGAAAAAAAAAAGAGTTCCTTTCAATATTACTCTTTTTGAGATAAATTTTATAAGTTTTTTTTTTCTTTTATGTGAGACTTAATTTTTGTTTTATTTATTTATGTAGATGTTTGAGTAGGTGGAGTTGATAAAAGTGTGAAGATGAGTAGACACGTTACTCTTTTGTGTCATGTTATGGGAAGTTTGCTTTTGCATGTACTCAAACATGTGGCACTTTTTTTTTTTGGTTTCTTCTTGAGTTTTTAGAGGATAAGTGATAGCGTATGTATAACATTTTAATAAATTAAAGATATGTATTGAAAATACTTCTGAACCTAGCGTAAATTATTATTTTCGTTTTTGAATTATTGACAGTGTTAAAAACATCACTTTACTTGATTAATTAAACTTAGTTACATTCTCTATTTGTCACATGACATAGAAAAAGGTTTTGCTGGAAATAATAATTCAAAGTTGGAGTAGGAATCCTAAATTATTTAGGATTTGATATCTATGGTATTTACTTATTTATGTATAATTAGGATTTATTAGTTTTATAGTTTCCTAGTCTTAGTTTAATTTGGTTTTTACTTCTATAAATAGAGATGTTACCAGTTAGTTTTTAACATACAGAAAGAACTTGAAGTAAGATTCAAGAACTTTTGAGTTTATAAATAAAATATTTTCCTTCAGGTTTCAAACTCTTGTAGGAGATTGAGGCTCTTAATTACAAAAATCAAAAAAAGTGTTGAAAACATCCTTAAACTTGACAAGAATTTAGGAGTGTATTTCACTCATCTTACAAGATCGGAGTGTGTATTTAAGTTCAGTTAATCAAGTAAAGGGGTGTTTTTAAGGCTTTAAATAGTTCAAAAATGAAACTTATAATTCACGCTAAGTGTGTTCCAATTGAAATTGACATATATATTTTTTATGACTAACTAATTTAAATAATAGTCGATTGTAAACACATGTAAAAATAGACTACAATACCTCAAAAGCCTTTTTTTCCTTTAAACTTTAAGTTTAATCAAACCGTATCACATGAATTGAAATCGAGAATATCTTTTTTTTTTCTTTTTTCTCCTTCGACCTCTTCTACTGCACTTTGGGCTTCATCTGGTCCTCCTTTAAAAGTTGGGCTTGAGACCCTCCAACCCATACCTGAATGGATTAAGCCCAAGTAAAAATATAAAAAAGCCCAATAAAAATTTGACCGTTAAGTATCCTCAGCCCTATTATTTTAACGGCTAGTTTTCTCGCTCCCTTTTTAGCTACAATTTAACTCTTTAACGTCTAGTTTTCTCTCCACTATATATATTACCATACAAATAAATACCTTTGTAAAATCATCAAACAAATCTTTCTTCCAGCCTCAATTTTCCTTTTCGAAAGTTACGTAATTCGTCGAAAAAAAACTGTTTTTGAGCTAATTTTGCTTCATACCAAATGGCCGGTTTTTCAAGAAATGTGTTTTCTTTTTCTGTAGTGGCAATTCTGTTTTTCTGTCTATTGAGTTTCACAGAAGCAAGAGACTATTTGGTTGGTGGAAAAACTGATTCTTGGAAAATCCCATCTTCCGAATCAGATTCCCTTAATCGTTGGGCTGAAAAATCGCGATTTCTACTTGGAGATTCTCTTGGTATGTTCAAAAATCTCAACTTTATAATTTTTCAGCTCAGAGACATACTTTTCCTTCCACAAAAAATTTCACTGTTTATACGTGATTAAAATTACTTTTTAAAGTATATATCATAGATGTTTTAACTTTTTCGTGTTTTGAACCTCTAAGTGAAAATTTTAACTCGATTTTCTTTTTTGTCAGTGTGGAAGTATGATGGGGCAAAAGACTCTGTTTTGGAAGTGAGCAAGAGGGATTATGTGACATGTAACACATCAAGTCCAATAGCAATGCACAATGATGGGAATACAAAGATAGTGTTGGAACATTCAGGGGCATACTATTTTATAAGTGGAGCAAAAGGGAGCTGTGAGCAAGGACAAAAATTGGTTGTGGTGACATTGTCTGACAAGAATAAGAGGAGATACGCGGATGCACCAGTACCGTCTCCAGTAGAATTTGATGGTCCAGCTATAGCTCCTAGTAGCAATGCTGTTAGTTTGAGGGCTAGTTTGGTTGTGGCTTTTGGGGTTTTAGTAGGGTTTTGGCTTTGAAGAGAGGGTGAAAGGTGGTGGCCTTCTTGGTCATTATAACTCTTTAATTATATTCTTTTATTCCATTTGTACTTTTCAAAACTCAATATTTAGAAGTTTGATTTCTTTTTTGTCTTAGTTGTTCATGGACAAGGAAATTTCATATTCCTCAAAATTATCAAAACTTCTCAACTTTTGTCCTTGATATAATTTGGATCATCTCAATAATATATTATGAACATATCATAAAATAAATTATGTCGTATATTGGGAGGACAAACACCTTCGCTTCGCTACCAATTCTTTTTCCTCTAAAAAGGATAAAAGAACTCATGTCCCAATGGGCTTTTCCAATATAAATTTCGAAAAATACTAGAGATTTTATGTGACATAACATTTTTACAAAACTTAAACCGACCAAAGATAAAAAGTGATTTGAGGGCAAAAATTTTAGAACATACCTTGAATATTTTTTAGGTTTGACTCTCAAAATTCAAAAATATAATATAACGTTTACCTGGAATAGAGTTTATGTGAGGAAACTTGTTCATTATGTTTTGAGTTTTTGATGAGTTCAGTCTTTGTATTTGATATTCCTTAGGCTACATAATCAATCAGGCTTAGGGGTGGTGGGCATGGTGGTAGGTAAATAATATACCAAATTATTATACCATATCGAAATTTTCAATACCTATACATTTTAATTTTTTTTGGTATTCGGTACGGTATAATGTTATTTATTTGGTATTTAGAAATAACATACCGAAATACCGAATACCATACCGAAGTATAATTACATAAATAACATATATATATTATTAAAATACTAACAAATATGCAACCTAGTGTAGAGGTTGAAACTTTGACTACTCTAATTTGATTGAAATGTAATTGATTAAAAAAAATAGTTGTTAGTACTTTATTATGAATATATTAAAAATAGTTGAGACCTTTTTTTAATTGTCGAAGTCATAATACTCTATTATACGAGTATATATTAGTTGAAGTTGAACAAACTATAGTTACCGATTTACCATACTGTAGAATACCGAACCATACCGAACTAAATTGATATGGTAATGTTTTAAAAACCGAACACTGAAATTACGGTATCAAAATTTTCAAATATCATACCGTACCATACCATGCCCACCCCTAGTCAGGCTCGTTGGTATTAGTGGAATACTAATTGGGCATAAATCTTGTTGAGGAACATGTTGTGATTTTTACACCTTTTGATGTTTTCATATAAAATACTATATGTTTTACTTATTGTTCTTACTGCTTTATTGGAACACGTTAGGCGGCAACATGTTTCACACTTCGGTGAATTTAGAGTAAATATTAGGTCGTGTAGAGTAACATAATTACATGTTTTATAAACGTTTTATTAACGTTACAACCAAAATTACACATTCCTAGGGTACCAACTTTATTCTAACGGCTACTTTACTTCTTTCCTCACTATAAATACATACCTACACAAATTAACTTTATTCATATCAAAGATTTAATTTTTTTGAGCTTATTATATAATCATCATATCAAATGGCTATTTTTTCAAGAAATGTGTTTTCCTCTTGTTCTTCAATAGTAGTAGTTGTTGTTCTTTTAAACTTCTTCTTGAGCTTTATAGAAGCTAGAGACCATTTAGTTGGTGGAAAAACTGATTCTTGGAAAATCCCATCTTCCGAATCGGATTCACTCAATCATTGGGCTGAAAAATCGCGATTTCTCATCGGAGATTCACTTGGTATGTTCAAAAATTTCAACTTTATAATCATATTTTGCAAATATGTTAGATTTTTGTGTAGTATACATAAAAAAGGTTCAATCTTGATATTTGTGTACACGATATCTTTTTCAGACTTGACTTGTGAAATTATACCGAGTATGTTGTTGTTGTAGTATTGAAGATAATGTATCAATGACTCTTTTTTTTTCTAATTTTTTTGGTAGTGTGGAAGTATGATGGAAAAAAAGATTCAGTTTTGGAAGTGAGCAAGAGGGATTATGTGACATGTAACACATCAAGTCCAATAGCAATGCACAATGATGGGAATACAAAGATTGTGTTGGAACATTCAGGGGCATATTATTTTATAAGTGGAGCAAAAGGGAATTGTGAGCAAGGACAAAAATTGGTTGTGGTGACATTGTCTGACAAGAATAAGAGGAGATACGCGGATGCACCAGTACCGTCTCCAGTAGAGTTTGATGGTCCTGCTATGGCTCCTACTAGTAATGCTGTTGGTTTGAAGGCTAGTTTGGTTGTGGCTTTTGGGGTTTTAGTGGGGTTTTGGCTTTGAAGTGATAAGTAAGTTTTTGAGAGGGGGGGAGGGGGAAAGGAGGAATATTTTTTTATTCAATTTGTTCTTTACCTACTACTATTGGGATCCAATTTTGAGATCAATTATGACAATGAATTCTTTAAGCTGATATTAAAGACTTTTGAGAACTCTTGCTTAGGATTTAACCAAGTATTGTGAAATTAGTCAGACTTCAATGCGGGTAGTACCCACTAGACACCGGGTGCGCAACAAAAAAAAGTAACAGTTGCTATGATTTCAATAGAAACCTTCCATATAAGGAGGAGAAAACAAGAAGCAAATATTTATGAGGACTTATATATAGAACCTGAAAGCTCATTTTTGCTTCACTGTGTTTACTAAACAAAAGGAAAAATCTAAGTTGTCAACTCAAATAATTAAAAGTGTATTAACATTACTCATAATCAAATTTAATTGATAATGGTTAGGAGAACACCATAGTAGTAAAGCTTATAAACAAAATTGGAGCTTCTTTCTGGTTATGTCAATCAATTCATTCCTTCTAATCCTGCTGGCATCCCTAAGCTCTGAGCAAGATTGTTCATTCTCTCCTTCATTGCCTAGCATTCAAAGACATTATTTTGCATCAAATCCAAGAGGCATAAAAGCGATTACTAACACAAAGGTAGTTTTTTTCTCACCAGTACACTTTTCTGGTGCGCGTCCTTGTACGCCTCTGTTACTAGAAGTGAGAGTTTCTGCATCCACCAAACGTACATCATGCTCAATAGAAAGAACAACAAGACGAACAAGTTTCATATGTCGCAAAATTATTATGCTCAACAGGGCGAGTTTTGACCAGGCCGAATCTTTTACTTCCCTTTCTTTCATTTGATTTGTGGGGACATGTTACAGAAATATTTTATAGTAAATAGAGATTTTATCATTGCATGAGCTATGGTTTATCTAGATTATGTACAAACATGTCGTCTTTATGTTGCAAGAGTTACGAGAGATAAGAGAATATCTGCAGAAAGGATAAAAAAAGGAGAGTAGACTATCAGTATCCTTTATCAACCAAACACAAAGAACAAATATAATAACTCGCTATTCAAAGAGTTATTTATAACAAGGGTGGGGTGCAGCCCTTCTACGGACCCTGTGTGAACACATGATGCTTTGTGCTCCGGGCTTCCCATCTTATTCGAAGAGTTATAACTTATAACAATCTATAGTCATGGTTCATGGATAAATGTGCTCTCCAAAAAAGTTCACATAAATCACAAGATTCTCTTGTTAAGCATACTGAAACTAAAACTCATCTAGACATGTAGAAATAAGAATCTAATACTTGGTTTGCTTCTACTTCACCCAATTTTTCACACACCGTGCTGCCTAGCGCAGACTATCTGAATTTAATTTTGCGTCTGTGAGACTGACTGGGAGCAACACAATCATACCTAAAGCCAAGGTCCACACAAATTCAACCTTCAAAGAATCAAAACAATCAAGCACTTGAAACCTCACCCCTTGCCCCAAAAGCATATTCGGCATTACAACTAGTCATCTTTGCTCTACTTCTGCCGAAATAGTATTCAGTTCAAAATGCAAAGGAGTCCTTTACCGTTCAATATGAGTGGTGAGAGAGGTGTTAAAGGGGTAACGTATACAGATCGAAGAGAAGATACGAAATCTCAAAAATTAGGAGGATGCAATACAAATATTACATATTACTCCCTCCGTTTCAATTTATGGGTGAAGTTTGAATAGCCACGAGCATATAAACTTACATCAGATCCCAAGTCCATTGCAGCGTCAGTTATTTCAATGCGCACTGGCTGTTGGTTACCAGAAAGTGTTGCCTACAGAACAGCCCAGATCAAAACGTAAGCAGTCACTAGACATCAAAGAGAATCATTTCAAGCACGATTTTTGAATCTTTGCAGGTTTATCGGTGTCCATATGAGAGAAATGTGGAGGGATAAGGAGAGCAACAAAAAGCTTATATTCGGGAAAGCAATCAATACCTTTATAAGTTCACCTTCACAATAGCCATCAAACTCTGCACTGTAAATTAAGACAGAAAAGTAACAAAAGAATTTAGAGTACAGAGTAGTAATGGAAGAGCGACTGCAAATCATAAAAGGGTATGGAAAATTTTATCAGGAACGCATACGCTGCAAGTTCTTTCTGCACGCGTACTGCCTCGACTTGAACAACCATTTGTGCCTTCTTTACAGTTTCATATAGATTTTGCATGTTTCCAAGTACTCCAGCCTAGATTGAACTTAGATTGATCATGACAAAGAAAAATGATGATTTTGATATCACGCAAGACCACCAACAACCAGACTTGCTTTTTTCTAAATGACTATACATGAGTAGGAAGCTAGATTTACTAAGAAAAAAATAATCTATGAACGGTCAATAACTAGTTGCTAGCATACATTCCACAGGAACTTGATGAAAAGATCAATAGAGAGACTGTACATAATTGCTACACCAAATAACATCTTTCAAATGCATGGAAATCCATGTACAAGAAAAGAGACATATAATTTATGCATCAAAACTATGAATAGAGAAGGACTCTCCCTGATAAATGGTGGACAAGGATCTTTTCCCTCATTTTCATCAAGTCTTGCATTAAGTATTCTTCCGAGTCTTTTATCAGAAACTTCGGAGGGTTCTGATAAAATATCAGACTATAAGAGTTTTCAGAAACACTTAGAAGAATTTCTGTTTAAGTAAATTTATAAGATTGTTTTTACTGTTTTAAGTAAATTTATAAGATATTCTCCTGAGTAAATTGAAGTATCATCTCTTATTATGTACCATGAGAAATTTCTGTTTAAGTAAATTCGTGAGACATTCTCCAGAGTAAATTGGAGAGTCATCTCTAAAAAAAAATTCTGTACTCTCTGGTGTATATTTCTGATATAATGGAATTACTCCTTCTCGTTGCTGGATGTAGACATAATTGAAGAACCATAAAATGTATGTCATCTCTCTCTCTCTCTCTTATTGGCTTATTATCATATTTTGTCCCCTTCTAATCGAGGGTAAATCTTCAACAAGTCTTCAATGTTCATCTTCTACGATTATCCCGTTTAAGAATTTCTCAAGATTGATATGGAACTCCGCACTTAGTATGTTGATAGTGAAATTTACAGACTAAAACCAAAAGGATGCTTCAATGAGCTTGATAAGTGTCTTATTTTTTGGTATAGCTGGAGTAATTTGTCCCCTGTAAACTCCCCAGAAAACTTTTTGGATTTCGTTAGCTCCTTATCTTTAGTAAAGGGCTCATTGTAATGGAGCTAACAAACCCACTTTTGCTCTCACTCTTTTGTCTACTATTTGCATCTGCTTGATGCCTTTAATGAAATCTATTACTTCATCAACAAAAGATCGATGCGCTTGCTACTAGCATTATTTTGTTAATGTCGTATTTTAGGACATCTTCACCTCCCATTAAACTTATTTTGTTATATTGATACATGTTTTTTCCCCTTCATTGAAAAGTATCAAATTTGAAGATCAGTCAATGCAAGTTGAAAATGTGCTGAATCTAAACACACAGTAACCAACTTTGCTACTTCATTTTCTTCTAACGGAAGTTTGTGGATTGGTTTCCAATTTCTGGATGGTTAGAAACATTAGCAACAAATGCACTGGTTCACTTATGTAAGTCTAATCTTAAACTGATACTTAAAGGAGATTAACTCGAAAGCAAACCCGTGTATCCTTCATTACATCAGCTTCAATCCTCAGTCCATTGTACTATCCTCAACACACACTCTCTGGCCTTCTTCAGCCTATTCTAATTGATATCCCTCACTTCCCACCCACCCATTTCCTCCTTTCCGAGTGTCTACTTTTAGAATTGGTAACTCATATCTTGTTCTTTTAAGCTGGTCTGCTTACATGGTCTATACACTTCATAAATTGTTCTTTTCATGTTTCTGATTGTCTAATGTGATTATTTAAAGTTATGATTCTTCTCTGCCCTTGATGGTACTATTACGTATTAGAATTAAACACACTTTGAAACAGTAATGTTCAAATGTACTCAGAAGAGGAAACATTCAAATGTGACTATTGCAACTAAAGGATACATGAAAGACACATAGTATCAATCACATTTTAAATTCCATTCGTAGTGACTATGCAAATTATTTAATGTAAGCAAAAGGGGTTTACCAAAATATAATCAACCAAGTACTCATGATTGCCAAAAGAAATGGCGGTACAGCACTGTCTCTTGTAATGATGAAAAATTTATAACCATGATGAGAGATCTCACATCCAAGACGACAAACCCCAAAGGAAAAAGATGATACTACAGGAAAATACTACTAAGGATCGTATGGAGAGCTCATGCAGGATCGTCCAGAACATGGTTTAATTCATAAATTTACATAACAATCAAGTAGACTCCTGTGGGAATTTTGCACATATTATGTTTTTGTATCAATTAAAGAAGAGAATATTCAGCACCTTTGAGGTATTATCATCACTGTTATTATCCTTTTTGCCACCAAACAAGCCATGAACATGGAAGGATCTCCTAGCTTTCTGGAGATCTCGTGATGATATACTTGAAGGACCAATAAGTAGGGTACTTGAGTTTGATTTACCTAAAACACGATGAAGGTATGACACATTAGAATCATTCATAGAATTAGTCAGAAACTTTGAAATAGAAATATACATCATAAGACATATCGGAAACTAAATGGATTATCTAAGAAGAAAGGTAAGTGAACGTGAGGCATAAAAGACAACAGAAAAGACGAATATATGCTGCCTAATCTCATGAAACACACTCCCAGGTAGCTATTAAACCATGACAACAGTAAAGACCAAGCTTTTTTTTAATCGTTAAGATCAAGCATTTTACTTGCTGATATACTTTCAAATAAATTCAGAACTTGAGGGGGATCAGAATGCACACTATATTGATGCCTATCAGAATGATTTAATCATTTTAATCCTGATCCTAATATATTGAGTCCGTACAACGCCATTAACTTCTTATTGTCCAAATGTAGCATTAAGAAAAGGTGAGATATATCATCTGATGATCTCCTCACACACTATAAGAAGTTAAAATCACGGCCCATAAAAAGAACAAATAATGCAAATGCTATGATAAGTAACCACTGGAAGGAAATATCCTTACAATGTTAAAGCTTGCTTGATTTAAAAAAGAAAAAGACAAAAAGTTCTTACTATAATAAACACAGAAACATTGTATTGAACATTCTACAGCAGAAGCCAGAATATAACCATGATGAGCAAGCATTAGTATCAGAAGCGAAACCAGGATTAGAAGACTTCGGGTGCAACAATATAACCTTGGATATAGCACTCTCCCTGGATTCGAACCCATATCTCACATGTGAATCCTCTAGCTTGTACCAACAACACAATGACACTCTTATGCTTCTTATGGGTGCACTGTTAATAATATCCTAATTTCTAATAGTTTCTTAAGATAGATAGATATATATTTATACACATGATTTTTTTCGAAGTTAACAGGTGCACGTGCACCCCCACCTAGAGGGATGGGTTCGCCTCTGATTAGTATATCAATTTAGCGTAAACAGGGTTGTCTTGCTTTATTTGTTTACTCATCTACTGAAACTACAGTGAGCAGGGGCACCAAATAGTCACATTATCTCCTTCAAATTATCACGAAACCCACAAAGTGAAACCTTTTCTTTTTTTTTTCTTTCTTTGGAACCTCCAACCTTCGAATCCTACAGAAACATCAGACCACACCCTCCGAAGCACAAACTAGACTTCTTCCTTTTAGAGTTCAACACATAAGAAAAACATACAAAACAAACCTCTGGAATGGCATTGTATGGTCTTAAACATCCTTATACACTCCATCTAATATAATTTTGATATTGATATATCCAACACAAAAACATTCCCTAAAAGAAGTGCAATCAAATTACCAACTAGGCAGCCAGCAAAAAGTACATGTTACAAATAAACTCTTCTTTTTGCATCAAAGCAAGTAATATTACATAAAATTAAAATAACTTCCATTGAACACTGTAAAATCAAATGATGAAGTAGCCCCGGGGCGGCTTTTGTCTAGTGGAAAGTGCACAACACATAGAGGTCATTTGGTATGAGGGATAACGGATAATAATCTCAGGATAAAATGCAAGATTATTTTACCGTGCATTTGGTTAGGGGTATTAGTTAGTCCCGGGATTATTTATCCTGTACTAAATCCCATCCCCCATACCAAACAACCCCTATAATGTTTGGATTACCCATTATCCATCGAGTTTTGAATCATCCACCACGGGCCCTCAGGGTATGGATTTCTCAGTTATCAAAAAACATGATCAAATAGTGTAAATTAGCTAAAAATTGAGTCTTTACAGATATACAGGTTGAATATGAATTTAAGGTAAATCTAAAACTATGGTCTTGATAATTTTTCCAAAAAGATCCATTAAAGAACCCAAATACCCAAGATGCAGTATAGTAAAAGCAATAAACCCAACAAATTTCTCAAGCAATAGAAGCTTTTAATTTGTCAATTCAACCAATCTTGAAATTAATAATTAAAAATATGTTGAACAAGATAGAATCATGAACTTACTGAAAGAGAGTGAAGAAGAGGAAGGGCATTTATGGTCATTTGGTCTGTGATAATTGGGGAATTGAGATGTTAAGGTAGCACTTGGAGAAATCGCCATTATATGTTGAACAAAAAAGTTAAGCTTTTGAGAACTATCCCATATTTATCTATATCTTGGCTAATGTGAAAGAGAAAAAGTACAAGCATTAATGCATGTGGTACAATACAAATAATGCACTACCAAAAATCATAGTGTACTATAGTATAAAGTATTACTACTTTCTTTTTGAGAAAAAGTCAAATATATACACGAACTATTCAAAATGAGTCTATTAATCCTCCATTACGATTTATGCCTTAGTATTATTACGATTTAGCTTAATAATACTTCAATTATCAAAATAGGTCAAAAATATCCTTCTTACTAACAAGTACTTCAAAATAAAGAAAAATAAGCCAATTGCCCTTAAACTATTCAAAATATAGGAATGAGAGTTGAATGTGTGAGACATATAATAACAGATAAGAAAAAAAATTAGTATAAAGTATAAACCCTTTCCATTTTAACAAGGGAAAGGCCTGAACTATTCAAAATGGTTAGTATGACCTTCCATTATATTTTTTTTGTTCAAAAATACCCTTTAACTAGAAAAATGAACCAAAAATATCCTTTTTTAAAGGTTGCCATCAAAACAAGGAAAAAGGGTCCAATTTTCCTCTTAAACCATGCTAAATAAGACAGTTTTGCTCTCCATTTAAAGTTTGGGACAAGTGCCCTTAATAGTAAAGACTTGAGCAAAAACTTATGGAGATTATGAGATTAATTTGAGCATTTCAAATGATAACTTTTATATAATGTTGATTTTATGTTTTATATAAAATTTAATTACCTGCATTAATTTTTCAACTAATTATTTATTCTATTAGCTACAAACACAAGAAGTTTCCTTTTGTTTACCTAGGGAGAAAATGGCCAAAAGCCCCTCTAATGGATATTCGGATTTCTAACTACACATTTTAACTTCACGAGAGTCCCATTACCCCCCTGAAGTGTTTAAAATTGAAATTATTACCTCCCTGAATGCTTAGCTGGCAAAGAGAGTGCATTTCGCTCTCTTTGAGAGAGTGAGCAGAAAAAACAAATATTAGAACTTTATTTTTAATCTATTTTATAAATATATGTATTTTTATTTTTTTCGTATTTATTGTCTTTCTTCTCCATAGAAACAAAGACCAAATTCCTCCACCATTCATCATCTCTAAGTCATCATGGTCACCACCATCTTCACCGGATTCACCATTGTTGTTTTCACACAAGCTCTTAAACTCTCATGTAAAAAACTTTTAATAACCAATTAAATCAATTGAAGATAAAATAACATGTATTTTTGTCATTCAAAAAAGAGATTTGGATCAGATTTGAAAAAAAAAATCAAATTGGGTTTACATCAAATTCAATTGAACTCCCAAATGAGAATGTTTTTTCTTTTTTATTTATAGATCCTTTAATTATCAATCTCAAATTTCAATCAATCTAACTATGAGAGGATTGTACTTGTTTCTGTTGACCTCCAACAATGGCATTGCAACTGCCTTGTTCGTTCTCCCTCTTTCCTTCGCTCACTTTTTTTAGTTATTTTTAAGTTCCCCCTATCTTCGCTGCTCGACTGGCCGGCGAAATGCTACACCAACCGCCACCATTATCGCCGCCTCCGGTGAAACCCAAACCACCAGCAAAAATCCATTCTTCTCTCCCCCTCTCCTCTCATCTCTCTCTCGTTCCGAGACGCCACCATGAAGACCTACCTCTGTTCTCACAGAAAGGTCGACTACAACAACAACAACAAAACCTTGTGGCTACATTGCTCCGACCAGTAAACTCCGGCGAAGCAAGCGAAACCTCGACGAAGCAGCGATATATATGCACATATCCTTTTAGTTTGTTTTTCAAGTTCTCCGACAAGCAAAACTCGAATATCGTTTGACTAGCTCCGCTATACTATTCATCTTTGTTCCTCACAATTCAATAGGAATTTGAAATAATTGGGGAAGAAATTACTTTAGGGATTTGAAGAAATTGGGAGAGTATAGGAGAAAGTGAAAAGGAATTATAAAAAAAAAAATAATAAAAAAAAATTAATCAGATTTCCACCTGTCAAACGTGTGAAGTTCTCAAGTCAAGATAGATGTGGTTGTGACTTTTTAAGGGTATAATTATTTCAGTTTTAAACAGTTCAGATGGGTGATAGGACTCCCGTAAAGTTAAAGTATGTAGTTGAAAATTCGGATATAGATTAGGGGGGCTTTTGGCCATTTTCTCTTTACCTAGGATGTCCTATATATATATATTTATATATGAAATTATTAGAATTATAATAATTACTAAACTTATATTATCTTTTTACAATACTCCTTATAGATAGACCTTTATTTCTAACAATGTGATCTCACTAATATTAGTAGAGTTTTTGAGTCGAGGTCATATAAGACGGTTGTATTGTAGATTTTAGTGAATGAAAGGCATATGAAACGCATCAAGCATATGTTAATTATCATTTTCTCGTGAGAAAATACATAAAGTCTCTCTTTAATTTATATATATTTTTAAGTAGACATTTAAAATTTGCAGGGTCCTATTATTCTATGAAATTATTTAAAGGGCGACTTTATGTATTTTTTCTCTTCTCGTCGACCAATAATTGAAAAGTTAAAGCTTATCTACATAAGGCCTGAAAGCTAACTGACATTATTGTATAACATGTCATTGTCTACTAAATTGTAGACCATCGATCACAAAGCAAGTCTGCAAGGACAATAGTATATATGAAAAGGCAAATGATTGAGGTGTTTGTTTGTTTCAACGAAATCTATTTTTTTTACATATATTGTCTAAACGTATATACGTAAATCTTAAGAATAAAGATACTCCAATTATTGATAGCCTTTCAAGGTAGCGTTCGTTACTCTTATATATATTTACATGCTATTTGTGGTTTTAGATAAAGACTCTAAGCAAAATAAATGTCAACGAGTAAGAGTGGCTCCGAGCTTCTCCAAGCTCAAGTTCAAATTTGGAACCATGATTTTCCCACCGCATTTCATACTGCTCATGGAAAATCTTTCTGGGATTACTTTGCGGAAGAACCAAAATTTAGTGATATTTTCAATGATGCAATAGCTAGTGAGTCGAGATTGATTGGCAATATGCTTATTACGGAGTGTAGACACATTTTTGAGGGCTTGACATCATTGGTAGACGTTGGAGGTGGCACTGGCACTGTGGCGATCACCATAGCCAAAGCTTTTCCTGCCATAAAGTGCATTGTACCTGATCTTCCACATGTTATAGAAGACCTCAAGAGCAATGAAAATGTGGAGTTTGTTGGAGGAGACATGTTTGAAAAGATTCCTAATGCTAATGCAATCTTACTCAAGGTACAAGCATACTTCTTTAGAAATGAAAACAATTGATATATTTTGCAATTAAATATATCACATTGCCTCTCTTTAAAAAGGCTAATCATACAACTAAATGATTTTCAAGTTTTATATCTTTATTACATTCGTAGAGTTAGTTCCTTTATGAGAATTTGCAATTAGTAATTCCTAAATTAATCCTATAAGCTTGAATTTTTCATCATTAAACAGTGGATTTTACATAACTGGAATGACGAAGATTGTGTGAAGTTACTGAAGAAATGCAACGAGTCAATTCCGAGTAGAGATAAAGGAGGGAAATTGATCATTATTGACATTGTGTTGGCTTGACGATGATGGTTTGTTTTGCTACCAAAGAGAGAATGGGAAAAACTCTTCAATGAAGCTGGTTTTAATGAATGCAAAATAACTTCCATTCCAGGTTCAAGATCTCTCATTGAAGTATATCCTTGAACAAGTGTTGTTTCGATTTGTCACCATGATGATCTTGTGCTATTTGACTCGGCTTCCACTTAATCATATGTCTCATTGTATTTTGCATTGGGTTTGAGTATGTCATGTGAACGACTTGATATTCCTATATATATTTCCACCCCTTCTGGTGATGCAATTATGTATATCGAACATATCGATTTAATTGATCTCTTATTATTGGATATGTTGATATTATTAAATAGCTATTTGAAATTGCTTCAACTATGCAAAAATTGATTTCCTGTTATTGGTCTAATGAACGCCTTACTCAATCATCCAATTGCTCCTTCAATTCCTTCAACTCTATCAATGTCATCCTATAAGGTGGAGTGGCAAAGGGCTGAGTGCTCGACTCTAAATCAATACCAAAATTGATGTCGCAGTCTGGTGGGATACTAGGTAAGTTTGTCGAAAAGGCCTCAAAATTGATATCAGTAATGTAAGTATTAGTTATGTGTGTATTACCTATGCGAATATTAGTTATTTCATCTAGTATACCACATAAGAAAATACACTAATTTCCTCATAAGAAAATCATCCCTATTATTATATGCTGAAAAATATGAAAAATAGGTGTGCTTACAGATATCTCCAAATTAAGAATCAGGTATGTTATCACATAAGATGGATAATATCCCAGGCGAGTTCTTCAATTCAATGAAAATGACAGTGACAAGAACTCAACAAGCAAGTCATAGACATTTCACATAGGTCACGCCTTATTAAGGCGTAAAAAAATGTGATCTCACCAATATATATTAGTAGAGTTTTTGAGTTGAGGTCATGTAAGACGAAGTTGTATCGTAGATTTGTAGTGAATGTAAGACATATGAAACGTATCAAGCGAATGTTTTCATTTTCTCGTGAGAAAATACATAAAGTTCCTCTTTAATTTATATAGGGGATCCTATTATTCTATGAAATCATTTCCAATTTCAATAAATATACCCCTTTTACAGCAACTTTGTTCTCAGAAGTTGCGTGTCTCACATTCAAATAAAATAACATAATTATTTATTTTTTCCTACTCGTTTAATAAAAGTCGGGTAGAATCTTGATTCACTCACATTTTAATTGTCACCTCACATCTCGAATCCTACTTCAATGACTTTTTTCAGTTTGTTTTGTTTGTTATTTTTCAGTATTATTTTTGTTTATTTGGTGTTTGGTTTAATTTTTTTTTTTCTCTAGAAATATAATTTAATTCCTTTTTGCTTTGTGGGTATTTCGAAATTGAGGCTAGCTTTAAGTTCTACAAGTAAATTTGAATTTGTACGAGTTGATTCTTTGACTTCTTTTTTTTAATCTTGGGACACTAAATGAATAGAAATGGGTTCCAATTTCTTTGATGATAAATAAATTTAGATGCTATATTGATTAAGTATTATGTTGTTGTTAAGTAGATTTTTCTAATAGAAGGCCCCATATGGGCCTAATTGTGGCGACTATTAATTTCACCCAAGTATATATGTTTTATTTAACAAAAATCATTTAGCAATAAGGCCTCAAAAAGCTAAGGGACATTATTGTATAACATGTCATTATCTACTAAAATGTACACTATCACTTGCAAGGACATATGGATAGGAAATAAGTGGATGTTGAATTTCCATTTTACATATATTGCCAATACATATATACATAAATCTCAAGAAAAAAAACACTCCAATTATTAATAGTCTTTCAAGGTAGTACTCCTTACTCTTGTGTGTATATATATATGTGGTTTTAGATAACAACTCTAAGCAAAATAAATGTCAACAAGTGAGAGTGCCTCTGAGCTTCTCCAAGCTCAAGCTCAAACTTGGAACCATATTTACTCCTTTATGAGTTCTTCAGTGTTAAGATGTGCAGTTCAACTAGACATTCCTGATGTTCTTTACAAACATGGTAAGCCTATGCATATTTCCGATCTTACTGCTGAACTTTCCCTCATAGTTGACCCTTCTAAGATTTCCTTTTTGCCAAATTTAATGCAATTTTTAGTGCATTCTGGTATACTAGAACAACACGATGATGATTACTATTCTCTTACCCCTTGTAGTCGCTTTCTTGTGAAAGATGAGCCCTTTAATTTGAGGTCACTCGTGCTTCTCACCCAAGATCCATCCGTTCAAAAAGCATGGTTTGAGTTAGGTAATTGGTACAAAAATGATTTTCCCACCGCATTTCATACTGCTCATGGAAAACCTTTCTGGAGTTACTTTGCGGAAGAACCAAAATTTAGTGATATTTTCAATGATGCTATGGCTAGTGAGTCGAGATTGATTGTCAATGTGCTTATTACGGAGTGTAGACACATTTTTGAGGGCTTGACATCATTGGTAGACGTTGGAGGTGGCACTGGCACTGTGGCGATCACCATAGCCAAAGCTTTTCCTGTCATAAAGTGCATTGTACTTGATCTTCCACATGTTATAGAAGATCTCAAGAGCAATGAAAATGTGGAGTTTGTTGGAGGAGACATGTTTGAAAAGATTCCTAATGCTAATGCAATCTTACTCAAGGTACAAAGCATACTTCTTTAGAAATGAAAACTTGCTCAAACTAGTGTTTAGAAACCAAACCTTTTATAAATATGGAGTTTCCACCTGACCAATCTCATCTTGTCAATTTTTATACTTAATCATGATTAACTAATTTGTAGTTTTATCTTATTAAGAATATATAGTTTCATAATTAACTAACATGACTTGATATAAACAACAGATGTGCATAAATATTTTTTCCAATTTTTCTTGTAATTAAATGTATTTAAAAAAAAAAAAAAAGATTCCAGGTTGTATTCCTGAAAGATGTATTCATTCAAATCATTCAAAAGTTATTTTTGTGTATAGGGAAGGAAAAACGGTAAAGAAAATAAGTAATCATCCAATCAGATTCATTAAATATGAGTTGAATAATTGACCATTTAAAAATGAATCAATTATGAATATTATTCATTGAAAAAATAGATATTTAGGTGGATAATATGGATCTATTTTTATATTATCAAAAATGAGGATCTAAAACTCATTTTTTCACTTGACCTTAGATATCCATATTATACACCGGTTAACCAATTTTTTATTTGTGTTAAATATGGGAGGATTGAATATTTATCCATTTTTTGTTTAATCCATTTTTGACTTGTTTTCCATTCCTACGCAACATCATCCTCATTACAATACTTAATACTTTAAAGTTTCTTGTCCCTTCGTGAAATTGAAAGTCCATTCAAAATATCTTTACAATTTTTGGCCATTAAGCTTAACCTCCACATTTTGCAATTAAATATATCACAGCTAAATTAAATGATTTCAAGTTTTATATCTTTATTACATTCATAGAGTTGGTTCCTCTATGAGAATTTGCAAATAGTAATTTCAAAATCCTATATGCTTAAATTTTTTCATCATTAAACAGTGGATTTTACATAGCTGGAATGACGAAGATTGTGTGAAGTTACTGAAGAAATGCAAAGAGTCAATTCCGAGTAGAGATAAAGGAGGGAAATTGATCATTATTGACATTGTGTTGGAAGATCCAAAGAACACCACTGACTATGTTCGAGCACAACATAATATGAACTTGACGATGATGGTTTGTTTTGCTACCAAAGAAAGAACTAAGAGGGAATGGGAAAAACTCTTCCATGAAGCTGGTTTTAATGAATGCAAAATAACTTCCATTCCAGGTTCAAGATCTCTCATTGAAGTATATCCTTGAACAAGTCTTGGCTTGTAATGTGAAATTTATTTGGCTTGTTTGGTTTCTATTTGGATATGGTTATGTTATCCTTGATATGGACTGGTTGTATTCTAGTTATGTGAACTTAGACTATCGTGCCAAGACAATGACTTTTGCTATTTCATGTGTGGCTATTATAGTTTTGGAGGGGAGTATGTAATTTTCCCCTCGAATAAAGTGTATCATTTATGAAGGTACAACATGTGTTGAACAAACATTGTCTAGCTAAACCTTATTTATATTTTGGAGTCACCTACTATTGACAACCTTTGGTTAGTAAATTTCTCGATGTATTGCTGATTTGTAGCGTATTTCTCCGGATTGTGATGTCAATTTTGATATCGATTTGGTATTAGGCGTATAACCCATTTTTATTCTGCTATATAGGATGAACTTATTGAGTTGAAGGAATTGAAAGAATAGATGCAAGATTTGTTGAGCAAAGGGTTTATAAAACTGAGTGTCTCGCCTTAGGGTGATTCTATCTTATTTGTGAAGAAGAAGAATGATACAGTGCCTATGAGTATTGATTATATAGACAGTCTAACAAGGTGACCGTACAGAATAAATATCTTTTGCCTCACATTAATGATCTATTTGATTAATTACAACGTGACATAGTCTTTCTCCAAGATCAATTTGAGGTCAGGATATCACCAATAGAAGATCGGACTTTAGATATTTCTAAGATAATGTTCAAGACTCGTTATGAGCACTGTGAGTTTATTGTCATGCCTTTTTCCTTGACGAAAAATACTATTTCGATTCATTTTTAAACTTAATTAAAAGTGTACCAATAACTTGGCTATTTGTATGAATACAAAGTCACCACCTAATATTTATGAAATCATAAAACCAAAAAGGTATTTATAGAAACCTATAATTTAAAAGTCAGATAAATGGTAAGATTCAAATAAGTTCTCGAGGAAGGGGTGTTAGGCATCTTGAAAAATCAATAATTACAGTTACCGATGAATTTAATTATTTCTGGCTTAAAAAATGTAACTTGATTAAAACATGAAATTTTAGAAGAAAGTTTGTTTTGAAATAATATTTATTTGACACTTAATTATCATCAGAACACAGAAGAAAAAATTATGAAACTAAATATGGATAGTAACAATCCTTGTGTTTCTAAAGCATCTCCTTCTTCTATAGCATATGCTATCAATAGAGATGTTTGTGGAATTACTTCATTTAAATTAGTTCTTTTTTGTACGTCCATAAACGAACCTTGATATATAAATAAAATCCTTGGCAAACATCAGGACTGACAATTTATTAACTTAACACAGAATTAAACAAATTTAGCAACTATGTATTTGCACTCTAATTTGAGGATTCATTTAAACTAAATAAAGAAAGCAAGTAAAATGGAAAGAAGATACAAATATAAACACTGAAATGCAAAAGATGGACTTGGGCTTATGGGCCCATTTCTCTTTTTCTCTTCGTTTGACTAGAGGAATAAGATGACTTCTTATGCTATTCACGAGATCATATCAAAGTTTCATTATCTCTAAATCCACTTTGATATGTAAGTCGTTAATCTTTAAATGACTTTGAAATGATGTTATTCAACTAATATCTAATCTCACAATATAAGTAAAGCAAGATATAATGGCACCTTAATTGAGGGCCCTTTAATCAACTACAATACGTAGTTGAGCAAATAGAGAACAATAAAAACGATTTGATTTTAACTACTTATAATATTATTCTATAATAATTTTGGTTATTTGGGAGTAGAAATAAGTATAGGACCACTGCCTCACACACATCAAGGATTAAATTTTTAGAAAAATTTAGAGTCTAGGAAACCTAGCTCATATCTTTTTCACTTCGCATCCTATCCTTCCTTTTCTCCCAAAAAAATTGTATATATTCAGAAACTAAGATCAAATTAAAGAACAACCCAACTCTATAAAGATCAAGAGAAAATAATGCAAGGAGGTTTACACAAATGAATACTCTTTATCATATACAATAAATAAATAAAAAAGAGATGTTAACTCACCCAAATATGAATACAATAGAGAAAACGTGGCAAACTCTTCTATGGCAGAAAAAGAGTGTATTTGGGTGAGTTAACACCTCTTCTTTCATGAATTATTATTGTATGTGATAAGGAGTATTTATTACTGTAAATCTTTTTACATTATTTTCTCTTGGTTATGTCTTTATAAAATTGTGTCGTTCTTCACAATTAGATCTTTATTTTTTAATATACAAATTTTTGGGGGGTAAGGAAGAATGTAATGTGAAAAAGACATGAATTGGGTTTTCTATACTCTATGTTTGTCTAAAACCTTAATCATTGATGTGTACGAAGTTGTAGAGTCACATACTTATTTCTATTCCTTGAATCACCAAAATACACTTTCTTAATATTAGCAGAAAAAATCTATTATATATTATTATATATTTAGTCTATTTGTAACTGTTCTTTTGTTTAATACCAAGAAGCTTGATTAATAAATTTAAGACACAATTTTAGTCTTAATTTTATTTAAATCTCGGCCAATTGTTAAATAGCTATTTGAAATTGGTTTAATTGTGCAAAAAATGATTTCCTACAATTGGTCTAATGAACGCCTTACTCAACATATCCTGCAATTGCTCCTTCAATTCCTTCAACTCTATCAGTGTCATCCTATAGGATGTTACGAAAAAGGGATGAGTGCTCGACTCTAGATAAGTACCATAATCAATGTTGCAGTCAGGGGGGATACATGGTAAGTCTGTCGAAAAGACCTCAAAATTGATATTAGTAACGCAAGTATTAGTAATGCATTATTAGTTACGTGTGTATTACTTATACGAGTATTAGTTATTCCATCTTCTATACCACATAACAAAATACACTGATTTCCTCATAACTTATACATGTGGTTTATTAGTTATGCGTGAATTACTAATGTAGATTTATAAATACCAAATCAAACGTCGTATTAATTTTATATATGGAAAACTAATTTTCTAACTAGTTACCAAACGTTGTATAGCATATACAGAAGTAAATACATGAATACAAGGGCGGACCCACCCTTGGGTAAGGGGTGTCAAGCAACACCCCCTTCGTCAGAAAATTACATTGTATATAGAGGTCAAATTTTGGTTTAACAAAATATATATACGAGTATTGACACCTCTTGACACAAGTTAAAAGTTTAGTATAGTGGTTAAGTTGTTGGGAAAATTCCTTGAGGTTGTATGTTCTAGCCCTACTACTAGCCTCATTATTATATATTTTACTACAACCACTGACACCCCTTAATGACAATCATGGGTCCGTTACTGTTTGTACTCATGCAAATGCATACATTAAAACCCCTTGTACTGATAATACCATGATTTCTCATGTATTACATAGGTTGAAAAAGTAGTGGCATTAAAAACTTTATGATAATTGTGATATTTTTGCCATTTGATACATGAGTTTGTGGAGATGTGGCACGTCTAATTCTGTGGACTCTATCAAAGATTTGAGTGTTGAAACTGATTTTTTCAGTCATATTTGGAAGTATTGTAAGCGCCTAGGATAATAGTTGTGACTATAAGAGAAGCATTTGAATATAGTAAAATGAGATGTTCTATTTTTCAGTGACCATTTATTCTAGTGAAAAAACTCTAACATCTTTATAAAATATTGTCACTATAGTTAATAATATCTAGTCTAGTTAACAAAATAGATATGGTCCATTAAATAGCAATAGGTCTACGTGTAAGTTATTTGAGATGGGATTGAAACAATTAGAGAGATGGGGTGAGGAGCCTAACTATAGAAAAAGTTTGAAAATATCTTTGAACTAGGCGAAATTGGATGAAAATGTCATTTACTCTAAAAATATTATTTTCGTTAATAATTTAATTCAAAAATATCCTTTTTATTATTTAATGAGCCAAATATACCCTTTTTCAAATAATTAAATCTATTATGTCATTTCTTTTTAAGCACATTCTTTTTCTAATAATAATTTTTTTTATTAACAAATGTTTATCATTTTTCAATATGGAAAAGATAAGACGTACAAATATATTCTATTTTATATGAATTTCTTTTCATTGTTATCAAATGAAACTAATGATGAGGTTACATGCTATGTTCTTATTAGTTAAAAAGATACATATAAGTATCTTATTTGTTGATAAAATGAGATTAAGAAGAAAAAGATTAATTTTTACTTATTTATTAGTTAAAATGATTTAAAAGAAAAGAAAAAAGAATAGAATTCTTTTAAAAGCAATATTTTATTTAGGAATAAATGTGTTTGAAAAGAGAAAAATATACTGTTATAAAAAAAGACATTTTAGATTTATTATATAATAATAGGGGTGCTTTTAAACTTAATTATTGAGGATAAAAATATTTTTAAATCAAATTATTAATTAAGAATACTTTTATTCAATTTCGTATAAAGATATTTTTGATATTTATTTTTATTTTTACAACATATATCACATCAAGAGTACCTTTCGATGACTAAAAATCTTAGAGACTCGCGTTTGGAATTGATTTTTATGGTGGTTATTTAACTAATAGTTATTTTTGCTATTTTAATATGTGTAACTTATTTTTATTTTTAGTAAATTTTAAAAATTAAAGAACATAATTTTTCTGTAATTAGAAATAATTTATTTTTTAAATTTTCTCTTTTCGTTCAATGCAAATTTTTATACTTACATAAATATTTAATAATAATTTTAAATTATAATTTTTTTAAAAAAAATCTTAAATGTTATATCAAATTAAATAATATCGTATAAATTAGAAAAATATTATCTCTTAAAACGATTTTTTTATTAAATAAAATATTTTTTTAAATAATAATTATTAATTGAGTCGAACTTGCGTGTTTGACTCTATCTAGCTTTGTCGATTTTTTAAATTTCTAATGAAAGGTACATTGAACACAGAGTCCGGAGCCAAAAGGACAAAAAAATTGAGTCAAAATTCCAAAAGGGTAATAAAAAAATAGTTTGAAACCAAAAGGGCAACATTTAAACGGAAGAGGAAACGGAGTTAAAAATAGGACTGAAAGGCGCATGGCTAAAATAGTTTTTTCATTACTTCTCTTATATATGAACAATAGTTTGTGGACGAAACTAATAATTTGCGTCAAGTTTAGAGGTTTTTTCATTACTTCTCTTATATATGAACAAGTTTAGTAGCACACAAAATAACAAGTCATAAAAAAAGGTGAAAATTGCAAATCAAATATCTCCATTGGCAACTAAAGTTGTTGTTCTCTTATAAATCATCTCCATATTGCACACACAATACACCATCATTTTTAGCTAAAATTAAAGTTGTTATATTATGGCAACTCCAATAATTCAATCATCCATTAGTGTTAAAACACTTTCTGAATCACCAAATCTCAAATCTATCCCTTCTAATTATGTTAACTCTCATATCTATCCCTCTGATTTCCCATCATCTGAGCCACATGATTATTCAAACTCCATCCCCACCGTTGATTTTTCCCTACTCACCTCCTCTGATCCTCATCAACGGTCTCAAGCTATCAACTATCTCAACAAAGCTTGCCAAAACTGGGGATTTTTCATGGTATACTAGAATATAATATGTTTTTATATTATTATTATTTGTTACATGGCATACGTCGCGTTTACTGAGGATATGACCCTAGAATCTAGATAGAAAGATATGGAGATCGAGTATTGATCTCCTTCTATCGTATTCTTTGATTTATTTATAACATGTTCTTTTCTTTGCTTATGTTATTGTACTATTAGTTGTTGCTACTGTTCTTTTCCTCATTTATTTTCTATATTATTTCTTCACTACTATCTCCTTTTTTTTCTTTTTACTGATTTTGTAATTATGCTTGACTTGAACCTAGAGTCTATTAGAAACTGTCTCTCTACTTCACAAGATAGGAGTAAAGTTGCGTATACACTAGCCTCCCCATACCCACTAGTACGTTGGTTATGTTGTTGTAGCTCAAAATATTTCTAGACAGAATACATCGACAATCTCTTAAACTTTCAGTATCTTTCATTTAGACACTTGAATTACGACATGTTTAATATGAGTACTATTGGTGTAGGTGGTGAACCATGGGATACCAGAAAATTTGATGAAGGAAGTGATTGATGGTACTCAAGGATTTTTCAATTTAAGTGAGGAAGAGAAGAAACAATTTGAAGGGAAGCATGTGTTGGACCCTATAAGGTGTGGGACAAGCTTCAATACCTCTAAGGAGAAAGCCTTCTTTTGGAGGGACTATCTTAAGGTTTTTGTGCATCCAAAGTTCCACTCTCCTAGCAAACCTGACGGATATAGGTATATCAGGAATCTTAGTAGCTCAGTTTGTTGACTATATTTACATGTAACCATCATTTTTATTTTATTTCTCTATTTTTATAGTGATATTATGTGGGAGTATTGTGAGAAGAGTCGTCAAGTAACAAAAGTATTACTTGGAGGAATAGCACAAGGTTTAGGACTTGAAGAATATTATTTGGAAAAAACTCTAGAGATGAAGTCAGGATTTCAAATTTTTATTGCAAATTATTACCCATGTTGTCCTCAGCCAGAACTAGCACTTGGAATGCCACCCCATTCAGATCATGGCCTTTTAACTCTAATTATTCAAAACCAAGTTGGAGGATTACAAGTTCAACATCAAGGCAAATGGATTCATGTCAATGCACTTCCTAACTCTCTCTTGGTCAATACTGGCGATCATCTCGAGGTAACTCAGTTGACTGACTATCTGAACTTTCAATTCCTATATGTGTGTGAGATTTATAAGTTGATAATAGATAACTTTTCCAAATATGTATCCTCATAAAATGGTATTCGTAAAAAAGAATTTGTACACTATCAATATATTACTTGATCCTTGTTTATAATAGAGTTTAAGTAATATACACACAATCAGTCTAAGTAATTTTTACATTATCAAGTCATGTTTCATCTATTGTAGGTTGCAACATGTAATGTTTCTTGTTTTCAAGATTTTAAATTCCACATTTTGATTTATCTGTGGAGAATTTCAGTAGCTCAGCTGGTTGACTATATCTGAACTATCATCTTATTGATAATTACATGTGTGTTTCTATTGCTTGGTAGATTTTTAGTAATGGGAAGTACAAGAGCAATATACACAAAGTAGTTGTGAACAATACAAGTCCAAGAATATCAGTTGCTGTTGCTCATGGACCATCACTAGAAGCAATTGTAAGTCCAGCTTCCCCATTGGTACAAAGTGAAAGCAATTATATACCAATGAAGTACAAGGATTACATGGAGATGCAACAAAGTAATCAACTTCACCAAAAATCCATTTTGGAACAAGTCAAACTTCAGAGGAACTAATTATTATTTTTCCTAATATATATTGGGAAATATTTATGTAATAATGTTAGAATCTGAATGTACTGATGCTTATTATTGAATCCACTATATTTTTAAAGTTATTCAAAATTAAGTATTGTTTTAAAATTAGTGATTCTTTTACATATAAAACTATTTTCAGTGTTGAGATTAGTTGAGTCCAAGGATCCCAATATATATGCCCTCAAGTTTGATATATAACATATAAAATATATTTATACAAATATGTATATTACACTAAGCGGATGAATAGGAAAAGGTATAAGGTGGCTAAGAAGGAGGCGAAGTTAGTCGTTACGAAACACTTGTATGTTGAATTAGAGGACAAGAGCGGGGATAAGAAGTTGTATAGGCTAGGCGAGAGAAAGGTGGGTAAGTGACTTGGATCAAGTTAAGTGTATCAAGGACAAGAATGATAAAGTATTGATAGAGGAGGCACTCATTAGACGGAGATGACAACCGTACTTTCATAAACTCTTGAAGAAAGAGGGAGACAGACACATCATTCTACGGGCTTTGTAGCACTCACAGAGGCATCACGATTTTGAATGTGTTGTAGGTGTATAAAGGTTGAGGGTGTTATTAGTAGGATGCATAAGAGAAGTGCAACCGGGCATCCTGGGAAATATTTGAAAGACCGTAGGCAAGATAGGTGGTGTGATTAATTGAGTTGTTTAATGTCATTTTTAAGACGACAAAAATGTTCGAAGAATGAAGATGGATTATCATGATTTCATTATAAAAGAACAAGGATGACATTCAGAATTACAACAACTATAGGGTTATCAAGTTTTTAAGCTACACTATGAAAGTTTGTGATAAGGTGGTCAGGGGCAGACCCATCCTTATGACTTGACACCCCTTCGTGGGAAAAATACATTGTATTAGAGGTCAAATTTTGATTTAATAAATAAATAAATATATATATATAG
>JAGDQO010000874.1:159363-192140 GCA_018342035.1 Solanum appendiculatum | reverse complement strand
AGATCATAATTTAGAATATTTAAAAATACTAGAGACAGATATTGATAAGAAAATACAAAACTTAAATCCTAAAGATTTTAAAGAAAAAAGTAAAATTCCTGAAATACAAAATAGTATTTTTAGAAAAGAAATAGCAGAACTAAAAGAAGAATTAAGTATAGTAAAAAATATTGTACTTTCATGAACAACCCCTTTTATAAAGAAATATTAAGAAAAGCAGCAGAAATAACCGCATCACCAGAAGGCTTATCAGATCATAAACCTCAAGGAAAATCAGATATAACTATTATAAAACAGAATAATACAATAATTCTTTTACTGTTAGAAATAAACGAAAAATTAGAAAAACTTGCAAAAGAGAAAATTATAGAATCAAAACAGACAGTTACAGAAAATAATATAGAGGATTTAATACAACAATTAAAAAGAATAGAAATAACTCCAAAAGAAGATAAAAAATTAATAATCAAAAAGAATCCATGGAACTTTTTCCGTTTAAAAGAAGAACAACAGATAGACCAGGATCAAGTTTTAACCAAGACAACTTAAGAGGAGGTATATTATCAAAGATTTTGGAATCAACAAAAAATAAAGCAAGTACTAGTCAACAGTTGGAAGAAATAATAGATGTAGAAAAACAAATACAGATTTTCCAACAAAATAAATTAAAATTATTAAATCCAAAAATCTTATACAATACAGGTTTCTTCGAAGGAGAAGCAAAATTATATAGACATTATAGAGAAGAACAATTGAGTGTAATAGGAAAAGATAATACAAGTTTAAATTTAATCAGCAAAGAGTCTGTAAGACAAATAAAGAATTTAAAAATGAATTTAATGCATATGGGTTTAATAGTAATAGGAATTAAAGGCCTAACTAGAAAAAATTTAGGAACTAAAGTTTTAATAACTATTTATGATAATAGATGGACTGAAATTAAAAAAATCTATAATAGGATTAATAGAAGTAGATATGACTAACAATGGAGGATTATTCTATTGTAGTCCAGATTTTATGGTAAGTTCAAAAGACTTTGCAAATCATATAAAAATAGGTATACAAACTAAAGGATATGAAGAAATGACAGGAGGAAATAATTTATTATTATGTATAGGATTTATAGGTAAAATAGCTACAAATAGTAATACAAAATTCAAATTAAAAATAGAAGATGTAGTAGGATTAATGGGAGACAAAGGAATCAAGGTTATGCAACCTTTAAAAATAAATTCAGAAGAATATGCAGGTTTAGAATGGAATTTAGACAATTTAAGTAAAAAAAGAAATTTTAAAACCAAATGACCATTTGATGTATACTAATAGTAAAGGACAAACTTCTATAAGATTCACAGATTATAATTATAGTAATCAGAAAGAAGTAGATGAAGAAGAAACAGATATAGAAGTAGAAGAAGAATTAATGAATATAGAAATAATAGAAGAAGAAGATTTTGAAGTCGATAAAGCTATAGAAAAATCAATAGAAATTAACAAAATAAATAAAGATAAAAATTTTAAGTGTAAAGGTTGTAGTAAATCAAAAATAAAATTTAAAGATGTAGAAGAACATTTTAAATCTTGTAGATTAAGACAAGATAATTATGGATATAGAAAAAGGCAAGAAGATAAAGAAGAAGAAGAATCACTTATAAGTGAAATAAGTGAAATAAGTTTAAGAGAATTAATGGAAAGTGCTTCAAGTAGTTCTAGTCCATTTCAAAAAACAAGTACAATGCCACCAGTCCAAACTAGTACTGGAAATCTACCTAGATATAGAGTTTATAGAGTAAATCAAGATGTACAGACTGAAAATTTAAAACCAAGAGGAAAAAGACAACCTATTGAAGAACCAATAAAACTTCAAGAAGGTGGAAATAAAGGAAAAATATTAAATATAGCGGCACATGATCCGCAATTATGGAATTCTGTAATAGATGTATGGAAAAGTATTGTAGTAGCTGATTATATACAAACAAATCAAGATAATGATGCAGAAACAATGTATAGATATATGGAGACATTTTTAGGAGAATCTACTAAAGGACTTTGGGAAGCATACAAAACAGAATTTCCTGAAGAATTTCAAGGAATGGTTAATATGGGACCAAATCCATATAACTTCACAAATAAAATACATAGCTTAATAACAGGAGAAGACCCTAATAGTGGTTTAATAATTTTACAAAGAAATGCTGTTATTAAATTAGAACAATTAAGTATAAGTAATTGGTTTAGTATAAAAGACTTTTTGAATGAATATTTCTACTATTGCAGTATAAGTGGTAATGCTTTTGATACTAGTTTAGGTAAAAAATTATTTAATAAATTACCAGGAGCTTTAGGTAGAGAAATAGAAGAAAAGTGGTATAAAAGAGAAGGAGTTATACAAAACCCAGAAGGAAAATGGTCTATAGGACAAAGAATTCAACATATAATGACAATTTTACAAGAGAAGTGTACTAATATACAAATACAAAAACAGTTAAAGCAAAATGAAACTAATTTCTGTAAAAGTATATATACAACTCAAAACTATGATAAAGAACCAATACAAAAGAGATATAAAAAGAATAAATATTATAAAGGAAATAAATATTATCCAAAAAGAAAATATTATTTGAGAAAATCAATGGCAAGAAAACCTTATTTAGATAAATATAGGCATGTAAGAAAATATAATACCAACAGAAATTATAAAAATAAATTAGAATGTTTTACATGTGGTAGTCAAGACCATTTAGCTAATACTTGTCCAAAAAGAAATAATAGTAGAACTAGAAATGCTCAGTTAATTGAAGATTTCCAAGAAACTTTAATTAATGTAGATGAATATATGTCAGACAACGAAAGTATATATTCTATAGTAAGTATGGAAATAAAAGACGAACAAAAATTAAATTCATCAGATTCAGAAGGAGAAGAATTTATAAATACAATAGGATTGGAAAATCAATTAGAAGACTTAAAAATTGATTATACAGGAAATCAAGAAATGGTAAATATCCTACAAGATTGTAAACATAATTTTGAACAAGGAAAGGGATTAGATAGTAACCAGTGTTTTATATGTCATTGGTATCCCGGAAGAAATAGAAGAGCAAAATGTAGTAAATGTTATATAGAAGGATGTATTCCATGCATAGAAAAGTCTATAAATGAAAACATAAATAAAGAAGAAAATAATAGACCTTTAGAAATAGGATTAAAAAATAAGACAATTGATTTAGAAGAAGAAATAAAAATATTAAATAAAAAAGTTGAACATTTAGATAAAAGATTAGAAAAATTAGAAAAGAAGAAAGAAAAGTTAAATGAAATTTTAGAAGAAGAAGATCATGTTTCAGAAGAAGAACTATTGAATAGTTTTACAAATGGATTAATTTGTAATCAAGATAAAAAGATAAGTACAATAAAAATTTTAGCAAGAATAAAAATAGATGATTATGAAGTAGAAACTTTAGCATTAGTAGATTCGGGGTGCACAAAAAGTATTCTGAATAGTAAAATTATACCAAAAAATTTAATTAAAGAATTACCTACTCCACAATTATCAATGCAAATGGATGGGTCTTATAATACTTACAAACATTATGTAAATAAGGCAACAATAAGTTTTAAGAATAGTTGTACAGATTTTTATAAGCCAAATTATAAAATAGAAAAAATTTGGGTAAGAGATCTAAATATAAAGGTAGACTTTATTTTAGGATTAGATTTCTTGTTACATAACAATGGTAGTTGTTTAATAACAAGAGATGGAATAATGTTATCTAAAAATATAACCCAAACAGAGGTAGTAACAATACCTGTACAAAATAAATATAGATATATTAAAAACAAAAATAAACAAGAAGACTGTAATTGTAATGATAACAATAATAAAAAAGAAGACTGTAATTGTAAAAATGGTGCAGAATGTGGAAAATTAAATACAGAAATAGAAATAATAACTATAGAAAATGAAAAAGAATATAATTTAATAGAAATAAATACTGATTTGTACAATTTTAATAAAGGAATAAAAACAATTGGTGTAATAAGAAACCAAGAAGATTTAGATAACATAATACAAATATTAGATGAATTAGAAATAATAGGAGAAAAACCCTTAAAACATTGGGAAGCTAATAAAATAAAATGCAAACTAGATATAATAAATCCAGAATACATAGTAAAGACAGCTTCTATAGAATCAACCAATGAAGACCTAAAAGAATTTGAAATACAAATAAAAGAATTATTACAGTTAGGAGTAATCAGGAGATCTAGATCAAAACATAGATCTGCAGCTTTTATGGTAAGAAATCATAACGAGATAGTAAGAGGAAAAGCGAGAATGGTTATAAATTATAAAAGATTAAACGATAATACAAGGATGGATGGCTACAAATTACCAGACAAAACAGAACTAATAAATAGAATACAAAATAATTGTATTTTTAGTAAATTTGATTGTAAGTCAGGCTACTGGCAAATAAAGATGGAAGAAGAAAGCATTGAGTGGACAGCTTTTACTTGTCCAGAAGGACATTTCGAATGGTTAGTAATGCCATTTGGATTAAAAACTGCCCCCCCAATTTTTCAAAGAAAAATGGATAGTATATTTGGAAAATATAAAAATTTTGTTCTAGTATATGTAGATGATATTTTAGTTTTTAGCAAAGATAGAATAGAACATCTAGGACACTTACAGCAAGTGTTTAGACTATTCATAGAAAATGGAATAATAATAAGTAAAAAGAAAATGGAGTTATGTAAAAATAATATACAATTTTTAGGAGTAACTATAGGGGAAGGAAAGATTAAACTTCAACCCCATATAGCTAAAAAGATTTTAGAAATGCCAGATAAATTAGAAAAAACTAAAGAATTACAAAAATTCTTAGGAATATTAAATTATGCTAGACCTTTCATTAAAGACTTAGGAAAAGTAGCAGGACCTTTATATTCTAAGACAGGATCAAAAGGGCAAAAAACTTTTAATTCTGAAGATATAAAATTAGTACAAAAGTTAAAAGAAATGATTAAAAATATTCCAGATTTAGTATTACCCTTAGAAAATGATTTTTTAATATTAGAAACAGATGGAAGTATAACTGGATGGGGAGCTGTACTAAAGACTAGACCAAATAAATATAGTAGTAAATCCGAAGAAAGAATTTGTGCTTATCAAAGTGGTAAGTATAAAGAAAAAGGAAACCTTAGTAGTATAGATTTAGAAATTTTAGCGGTCATATATGGCTTAGACAGTTTTAGACTTTACATTTTAAATAAGTCAGAAATACTTGTAAGAACAGACTGCGAAGCAATAGTAAAATTTCATCAGAATATAAATCAAAAGAAAAGTAGTAAAAGAAGATGGTTAAATTTTTTAGATGCAACTTCCATATATAATATAAAACTAGAACATATAAAAGGAATAAATAATAATTTAGCAGATCAATTGAGTAGAATGATTAATAAATAAATATGTTTTCAGAATGCAGACAGGGAAAGGCAAAGATAAAGTACAAGGTTCATCTTCAGACAATTATCTAAAGACTCTCTTAGGTAATGTTCATTATAAACCATTATCACATATGGAACATAAAGATTTTGAAAGACTTGATTTTGGACCTCATAATTTGATTTGTTATCCGCAAAGCAATATGAGTTTCAGATTACATATTAAGACAAGGGTTGATAAAGCCCAAAAATGTTTAATAGACAATTTATGGATTGCTTACAATAAAAATCCAAGAGATGTTGGATATTTTATTTCAACTTTAAATGCTTTAAGTTTTTATTTTACAGACAAAAATATAGATAAAAAATTTAAATTTTATGTGGTAATACAAGGGCATACTCCAGGAATTTATCAATTATGGAGTGAAGTCATACCAGTAATTAAAGATTTTCCTATACCTCTTTTTAAAGGCTTTAATGATTTTAATGAAGCTTTAGATTATGCTAGAGGAAACCTAGGACCTAATTATTTTATTACTCCTAGTTTGAGACAAACTACTTTCCAAATTCCTCAGTATAATATCCAGAAAGACACCAATAAAGTAATCTTTTGTGATCATTGTTCATCTATGACGGAGGGTTTCAAGAGATTAAATAAAGAAAATGAGAGTTTAAGATTAGAAAAAGATGTTTTATTAAAGAAGATTGCTATACTTCAAGAGAGAGAAAAGTCCTTATACGCAGAACTGTATCAGATCAACAGACACAATCAGAGTTCTCCATCTCCTTTAAAAATGGATGAGACGGGTGTACATTCCCCAATGAATGTAAATAAATCCACTGTATCGGATAGAGGTACAGCTAATCCAGTTCAAACGGTAACTGGTAAAGATACATCAAATCCGTTAATGGCTGTCACTTTGCCAAAAAGTGAAAACAGAAGAATTTTACCAGCAAGTTTTATAATGGATACCCAAGAAGCAGAGACATCTTCAAGAAAAGAAAAGACATTAGTAAAGAAAAAAGGATTTTTAGTTAAAAAAAATAAAAAATTAGAAAATATGATAGAAAAAGCTTTAAATAAAGCTTTAAAAGAAAAAACAAAAGAAATCATAATAGAGCATCCTAAACCAGAATCAGACAGTTCTGAAACTAGCGGATATAATCCTGCTTTAGAACAATTTGCTCAAGACCCTAACGAGGATGATGACTCAGGAATGAGTTTTGATTCAATTGCTCTTCATAATTTAGACACAATGTAAATATTGCAAGAACAGATTCAAGATCAGAATTGGAACAAGAAAGAGATAGTTAAGAAATCAGACGCAAGCGATGACGTATTTACAAAGAAGACAAGAAATCAGACGCATGCAGTGATGTATCTACACAAAAGACGTAAGCAATGACCTCATAAGCAAATAATGGAGTTTGGCTGAAATGATGTTAAAGTCAAAAAGATAAGAAGAAGCGACACAAGCCATGTGACGATGGGGCCCCACAGCGCACCCGGCAGGCTAAAATCAATTCCTTATCAATTTGAAATCCGGATTTCAAGTCCGCAAGCCACTATAAATACCCCATTACATTCAGACATACAAGTAGAACGAAAATTACAAGCAAGAAAGAAAGCTAGTGAGAGAGAAAAAACCCCAAAAAACCCCAAAAAATATCAATAGTTTTAAAGTTTAAAAAAAAAAGAAAAAGAGTGTTTAGTTTTGAAAAGTTTGTACAAATTTTCTTTAGTATTTAAAGTTTCTTTCAGGGACTCCCGAACGGGAAATCTCTTTCTCCAGACATATGTAAGTAGTTTATGTTTATTAAGTTTTTGTAACTTATCTCCCTATATGAATATATTTTGTTCATGTTAATTACATAAAATGATGTTTGTATATTACTAATAATCATATGGTTATAGTTGTTTTAACTTTAAAGTATATGGTTCTCTAAACAGTTTTAAATAGTATCAATGGATTAACCTGTAAAGTCCTAGGAATTGTTGAATGTCCGTTGAAGCTAGGATGCTGTTAGGACATTATTATCCAGGGTGTGGTTAAAGAAGATAACTATTTAATATAAGCTGTAAAGAAGAAGTGAAATAAAGTTAAACAATTATAAAAAAAAAAAAAAAAAAAAAAAAAAAAAAAAAAAAAAAAAAAAAAATGGGAGAAGTTACTTAGACTTAATAGAAAAACTATTTATATATAAACGGACTTAAGAAAGAGAGAGTACTTAGTAGGATTTACAAATTTTTGAAACAAAACCTTATTGAAATACAACCCCCCCTTATTTCCTGCATATTCTTCTGAATTTATTTTTAAAGGTTGCATAACCTTGATTCCTTTGTCTCCCATTAATCCTACTACATCTTCTATTTTTAATTTGAATTTTGTATTACTATTTGTAGCTATTTTACCTATAAATCCTACACATAATAATAAATTATTTCCTCCTGTCATTTCTTCATATCCTTTAGTTTGTATACCTATTTTTATATGATTTGCAAAGTCTTTTGAACTTACCATAAAATCTGGACTACAATAGAATAATCCTCCATTGTTAGTCATATCTACTTCTATTAATCCTATTATAGATTTTTTAATTTCAGTCCATCTATTATCATAAATAGTTATTAAAACTTTAGTTCCTAAATTTTTTCTAGTTAAGCCTTTAATTCCTATTACTATTAAACCCATATGCATTAAATTCATTTTTAAATTCTTTATTTGTTTTACAGACTCTTTACTGATTAAATTTAAACTAGTATTATCTTTTCCTATTACACTCAATTGTTCTTCTCTATAATGTCTATATAATTTTGCTTCTCCTTCGAAGAAACCTGTATTGTATAAGATTTTTGGATTTAATAATTTTAATTTATTTTGTTGGAAAATCTGTATTTGTTTTTCTACATCTATTATTTCTTCCAACTGTTGACTAGTACTTGCTTTATTTTTTGTTGATTCCAAAATCTTTGATAATATACCTCCTCTTAAGTTGTCTTGGTTAAAACTTGATCCTGGTCTATCTGTTGTTCTTCTTTTAAACGGAAAAAGTTCCATGGATTCTTTTTGATTATTAATTTTTTATCTTCTTTTGGAGTTATTTCTATTCTTTTTAATTGTTGTATTAAATCCTCTATATTATTTTCTGTAACTGTCTGTTTTGATTCTATAATTTTCTCTTTTGCAAGTTTTTCTAATTTTTCGTTTATTTCTAACAGTAAAAGAATTATTGTATTATTCTGTTTTATAATAGTTATATCTGATTTTCCTTGAGGTTTATGATCTGATAAGCCAGACTGTAATTGTAATGATAACAATAATAAAAAAGAAGACTGTAATTGTAAAAATGGTGCAGAATGTGGAAAATTAAATACAGAAATAGAAATAATAACTATAGAAAATGAAAAAGAATATAATTTAATAGAAATAAATACTGATTTGTACAATTTTAATAAAGGAATAAAAACAATTGGTGTAATAAGAAACCATTCTTTCTTCGGATTTACTACTATATTTATTTGGTCTAGTCTTTAGTACAGCTCCCCATCCAGTTATACTTCCATCTGTTTCTAATATTAAAAAATCATTTTCTAAGGGTAATACTAAATCTGGAATATTTTTAATCATTTCTTTTAACTTTTGTACTAATTTTATATCTTCAGAATTAAAAGTTTTTTGCCCTTTTGATCCTGTCTTATATATATATATATATATATATATATATATATATATGTTATCAAAGTAGAGTGACCTATAATGCAATATTGACATTCAATAGATAAATGCCATGTAGCAAAGAAACTTATGGTGTAAAATTTGTACTGTTTTGTATGTTTGGATTCTCGTGTTATTGTTTCAATCAGTTAGTACCTATCTCAACATTAGCAAATGATAACACATGTGTGTCACATGATTTCTAGTGACTTATTCAAATGAAATCATTTACAGATATGGAGTCATAGACAGGATATAAACATAATAGAGGCGTGGGGAATGTTAACTCTTCCAAAAAGCAATAACGTGGCATACATAGTACGCCTTCATTACTATATAGTAATATTAGCATACATATTCGCGTGATGCATATATAATATTAAAATATTATTTTTAATCATTTTAAATTATAATATTTTGTCCGAGCATATTAAACATATTGCATTTTAAAAGTCCAATAATGATATTATTCCTTAATTAAATCTTTTCCCCTCCCTCCCTCCTTACCCCACTTCCCCTTCTCCATCCTTATAATCAATTCTATATAAATATATAGATAATAAATCATATGATTATCAAATTACTAGAGGAAATGGCCCGTGACACGGGCCCAATATTATAAACAATTGAAATTATTAATATATCTTTGTTAAAACAACAAATATCAAGATAAATATGAATATTTATTTTTTATTCAAATAAACATAAATAACTAGTAGTGTCCTAATTAAAGTCTAAAACTCTTAATTATTTACGGAGTACAGCAAGAGGAAGATATTTTTCAACCTTATCATTGAAAAAGTTGAATTTATTATCTTTTTCATTTAATTTTATATGATATTGTTTTTTCATTTTTTTAAAAAAATCATTGTATATGTTTTAAAATAATTTAACTTTTTAATTTCAAAAATATAATAATTTAACTTTAAAGATTTTATTTTATCAAAGATCTTATACATTGAAACATATTGTTATGAACCCAAATATTTTAACACATAACTTCTCTTTTTTCAAGTAAAATTTTCTAACATATGAAAGAGTGATAAAATGTCTATCAATATTTAGTCAAACTATATCATATAAATTAAAATTAAAAAATTATATTTTTTTTAATCAAAGTAGACCATATAATTCAAAATGAAAAAACTATCAAACACTCCACATAAAATAGAATGAAAGAATTTTATTTTTATTTTTTTGTGCTCTTGCTTTATTTCGTAATGTCGTCTTAATCATTAAAAACTATTATTTTTAATGAAGAAAAACATGTCATAAGTGTCACGACCCGATCCTCGAGTCATGATGGCGCCTACTATAACCCACCAGTAGACAAGCCAACCCGTATCCTGAAACATACAAGTAATGGGATTGAGGGCAGAAACTAAACTCAAACTAAACGGTAACACAAATAACAGAATCACATAAGAGGAAGCGGAAGCAAGCCAAACATATATACAAAAGAAAGATCCCTCCCAGAACCTGGAAGTCACATGTACAGAGCTACTAACAAAATGAGTACAAGTCCCAAAAGTGGATCACAGAAACAAGACTGTCTCAAAAAGAAAAAGACAAGTCAAAAAACTCCCCTGAACGCTGTGTGCTCACCCTCGTCTCTGAATATGACTGCAGTAGGTTCGATATCAATGATGGTAGCTGATGTTCCGACCTGCATCACGAAAACAGATGTAGAGTGTAGCATGAGTACCAAAACAATAGGTACCCAGTAGGCATCATAGGCCGACTAAGCAAGAAAGGTAAAAACAATCAGAAAAGATAAAATCTAGACCAGAATAGAGGTCAAAGCAGATATGAAAAAAAGCACACGAGCGCACTGAAAGTAAATCTAAGTACCGCTAAACTAAACCTACCTGGACTCTCATAAACCCGGGAGGCACACTCGTGCACACGTTTAAATAAATCCGGAACGAACCCCCATAAACCCGACAAGTACGTAGAATAGCTAAGCCTATAAGACTGAAGGGTAAACCAGATCCTAATAAAAAAACCAGTCAACTCCCAACCTAGCTAGCAAAAGTGACTATCAACTCAGGCCGCCCAGCCAGCCAGCTACTCCCAGGGGCGTCAGCCGCCCAACTCGCGGAGTGCCTGGGGGCGTATCAACTCTGTAGAAGGTCTCAGACATCCAGGCAGCCTAGCCAGCCAGCCACTCCCAGGGGCATCAGCCGCCCAGCTAGCAAGAGTGCCTGGGGGCGTATCAACTCCAAAGAGGATCTCAAGTAGGCTCCAAGCCATCGTGGATCGACGTCCACTCCCAATGATATCACAAAAGGCTCCAAGCCAGAAGCACTCCAATCCCGAGGGAGCACACCATTTCTGGTAACACATCGGAGCCGCAGAAATAGGGAGAGGAGACAGAAAGGCGAACAAGCAGTTCAAAGGCCTAAGCTAAGGCTCACATTGTCAGACCCAAGTCTGCTATCCCGTTCTACAAGGACCTAGTCCATCCGAAATGACGTCGGAGACATACGATAGTCACAGGGAGCATGGGTCTAGGGCTACTAGTCTATCCTAGACTAAGGCCAAAACATGCCCCAAAAATTGGCGCCAAGGTCAAGGAAATCAAGGTCGTAACTATGGTAATTATAATCGGGAAGGATAGTATAACCGCGAAGGGAATTGCAATGGCGATAACAATTACAACTGAAACGGTTACAACAACAGGAATGATAGAAGTGGTGTGTACATACCACCAGGGAATCGAGATGACGGATCAAGTCTAAATCGCATTGAAGATATGATGAGTAAGATGATGAAGCGATTTGATGCCACGGATGATAATGTGAAGGAAATGCAGAATGAGCTCTCAGGGATTAGGCAAAAAGTGGAGTCACACGCAGTGGCGATTCGACAAATAGAGCAGCAATTGAACCAATTGTCTGTAAATGCAAATCCGTGCCAACAAGGAACGCTTTCCAGCAACACTGTGCAAAACCAAAAGAATGACGAACAGTGCATGGTTGTGACTACTAGAGGTGGGAAACAGACCATCGATCCTCCAATGCTAACAGAAGTGGAAAGTGTGAAAGCATCTGATGAAGATGAGAATGAGGTAGCAGAACTGGCCAAGGATCAAAATCAGGTAGAAGTGGAAATCACACAAAAGGTCATCCCTATGCAAAGACCTCCACCTCCTTTTCCGCAAAGATTTGTTATGAAGACAGAAGCAGGGAAGTATAGAAAATTCATATCTACGCTAAAACAATTTTCTATTAACGTTCCTTTGATTGAAGCTTTAGAGCAAATGCCCGGATATGCAAAGTTTATGAAAGCTCTGGTAACCAAGAAGAGAGCTACGAGTTTTGAGGATGATGATAAATTGTAGCATTGTAGCGCCATTGCAACAAGTTCAATTGTGCAAAAGAAGGAAGATCCTGGAGCATTTACTATCCCATGTACTATTGGTTTGATGCACTTTTCAAAGGCGCTATGTGACTTGGGTGCGAGCATAAATCTGATGTCATTGTCCGTGTTCAAGAAATTGGGCTTGAGAGCCCCTAAGCCAATTGCAATAAGGCTACTGATGGCAGACCAGACGGTGAAGAAACCAATAGGGGTGCTACAAGATGTCTTGGTAAATGTGGAGGCATTCATATTTTCGACAGACTTTGTGATTCTGGACTGCAAAGTGGATTTTGAAGTGCCTATAATTCTGGCCAGACCGTTTCTTGCAACAGGGTGTGCTTTGGTAGATTTGGAAAAAAGGTAGATGAAGTTTTTATTAAACAATGAAGAGGTGACCTTTAACATATACAAATCAATGAAACATCATAGTGACATTAAAGCAATATCAGTGGTGAACTACGCAGATGAGCCTAACCTAGAGTTGCCCATTGAGGAGAGGCTAAGAGTTGAGGCGCTCGCGGCTGTGATAGTGAATTTTGATGGTGATGGGATCACGGAATATGATGAAATGGCTGCTGCATTAGATGAGGGTACTTTTCTTCGTTGTCCACCGCGAAAGCTGAACTTGGACTTGAAGAATCGAGACACTCTGCCCGCAAAACCATTCATTGATGAATCCGCAGAGCTGGAGTTAAAAGCTCTTCCAACCCACTTGAAGTATGTATTCTTAGGCCAGAACAACACGTTACTAGTGGTTATTGCTGCTGATTTGAATGCAGGGCAAGTGGAAGCTTTAGTTTAGGTGCTGAAGCGATACAAAAGGGCGATCGGATCAACGATTGCGGATATTATTGGTATCCCACCGGGGATTTGCTCACATAAAATTCAACTCATGCCGGATTTCATACCAAGTGTTGAGCACCAGAGAAGGCTAAATCCACCTATGCAAGAGGTGGTGAAGAAGGAAATCATCAAGTGGTTAGATGCTGGAGTGATATACCCTATAGCCGATAGTAAATGGGTGTGTCCAGTACAATTTGTGCCTAAGAAGGGAGGAATCACTGTGGCTCCAAATGCAAAGAATGAGCTTGTTCCTATGAGGCCCGTTACGGGCTGGAGAGTTTGCATGGACTATCGCAAGCTCAATGTCTGGATCGAAAAAAACCACTTTCTGATGTCGTTCATGGACCAACTGCTAGATCGTCTTGCAGGAAAGGGGTGGTACTGCTTCTTGGATGGATATTCGGGCTACAATCAGATCTCCATAGCCCCAGAAGATCAAGAAAGATGAATTTCACTTGTCCCTATGGTACATTCGCTTTCAAAAGGATGTCATTCGGACTATGCAATGCATCGTCGACATTTCAGCGTTGCATGATGTCTATCTTTTCAGACATGGTGGAAGATACTATTGAGGTATTTATGGATGATTTTTCTGTGTTTGGTAACTCTTTCGATGATTATTTGTTGCATTTAGGTGAAGTACTGCATCGATGTGAAGAATGCAGCCTTGTGCTAAATTGGGAGAAATGTCACTTCATGGTGAAAGAAGGTATAGTACTGGGCCATAGAATCTCCCAGAAAGGCATCGAAGTAGATAGAGCTAAAGTTGAGGTGATCAAAAAATTGCCCCCACCAATCTCTATGAAAGGTATTGGAAGTTTTCTAGGGCATGCAGGTTTCTACTGGAGATTCATAAAAAACTTCTCAAAAATTGCACACTCTTTGTGCAAACTGCTTGAAAAGGAGACGAAGTTCGAATTTGATGAAGCATGTTTGAAAGCATTTGAAACGCTGAAAGAGAAGTTATCTTCTGCACCCATCATTATTTCACCGGATTGGGGGAAACTGTTTGAGTTATGTGTGATGCAAGCGGAGTTGCACTTGGCGTAGTTTTGGGACAAAGGCGCGAGAAGATACTTCATCCTATATATTATGCGAGCAAAGCATTGAATGCTGCTCAAAAGAACTACACAGATACTGAACAAGAATTTTGTGCAGTCGTCTTCGCGTTTGAGAAGTTTCAATCCTATTTGCTGGGCACTAAAGTAATTGTGCATACCAACCATTCTGCGTTGCGGTATCTTATGGCAAAGAAAGACGCCAAACTAAGGCTAATTTGTTGGGTATTGTTGCTGCAAGAGTTTGACTTTGAAGTACGAGATAGAAAGATCATCTGTCAAGATTAGAAGATGAATATCTGAAGAAGTTAGCTTATGGACTCGAGATTAATGATACTTTTCCAGATGAACAGGTATTGGCTGCCTCGCTTGATCTTATTCCTTGGTTTGCAGATTTTGCCAACTATTTGGCTAGCGATGTGGTGCCTTCGGACTTGTTGTTCCACCAAAAAAGAAAGTTCATGTCCGATGTTAAGAAGTTCTTCTAGGAAGAGCCTTACTTGTTCCGTATTTGTGTTGATGGGATTATTCGTCGCAGTGTGCCTGAGGTAGAGATGATGAGTATATTGGAAGCTTTCCATTCGTCTCCTATTGGTGGTCATCATAGTGGCATCCAGACTGCTCACAAGATCTTACAATATGGGTATTACTGGCCTACAATTCACCAAGATGCCCATGATTTTGCCAAGGCATGTGATTGATGCCAAAGGGAAGACGGTATTTCAAGAAGGCAAGAACTCCCAATAAACCCAATGCTAGTCATTGAGCTCTTTGATGTGTGGGGCCTTGATTTTATGGGTCCGTTTGTGAGTTCGAATGGTATGAAGTATACACTTGTAGCGGTTGACTATGTGTCCAAATGGGTGGAAGCTATACCGCTTTCAAACAATGAAGGTAAAAGCGTCACCGCATTTCTGAAAAGAACATCTTCTCCAGGTTCGGTACACCAAGGGCAATAATTATCGATGGAGGTTCCCACTTTTGTAATAAATTGTTCAAGGCGTTTCTTGAGAAGTATGGCATTCGTCACAGCGTAGCAACTCCTTATCATCCACAGTCTAGTGGGCAAGTTTAAGTGTCCAATAGAGAAATCAAGCAAATCTTGGCAAAGACTGTGAATGCAAACCCAACTGATTGGTCAAGAAAGCTCGATGATGCTCTATGGGCTTACCGCACGGCATTCAAAACTCCCATAGGTATGTCCCCTTAACAACTTGTATTTGGGAAATCATGTCACTTACCTGTAGAGCTAGAGCATAAGGCGATGTGGGCCCTCAAGAAGCTGAATCTGGATTAGGGTGTTGCATCAAGTTAAAGGATGATGGAACTGAACGAGATGGATGAGTTTCGCCTCAAAGCATATAAGAGTCCAGCCTTGTACAAGGAGAAGATGAAGAAGTACCATGATCAAAATATCAAAAAGTGAAGTTTTGCTCCCGGCAATATGGTACTCCTATTCAACTCAAGGTTGCGTTTGTTTCCTGGAAAGCTCAAGTCAAAATGGACGGGACCATTTAGAGTCGTCCAAGTATTTTCACATGGCACCGTTGAACTCAAAAACATGGAAGAAACCAAATTCAAGGTCAATGGCCAGAGGATCAAACTTTATGTAGGCCATTTGGAGGAGGTCAATGAGTTAATTGAGCAATGGAGTCTTGACAAAGTCTGAGTAGTCAAGAAAACTGCGTCGTGCCGCGACGTTGAATCAAGCGCTACTTGGGAGGCAACCCAAGCTGTAATATCTAGCCAACTTAGGAATGTTTTCGTGATTTTTATGAAGTTTAGTCTTTTCTTCTAGTTTTTAATGTTTTCTTTAGTCTTAGTATTGGCTAGAATAGGTAGTATAGGGTCCGTGTCCAAAAAGAGTCAATAAAAGCTTAAAGGAAGTCCTAATGTTTGTGACATGTGCAGGAATGTAAGAAAAATATTTGTAGAATTTTTTGTGTAGAGAGTCTACGGGTCCCATCTACGGATCGTTAATAAAATGACGGACCGTAAATGGCATCTGTAGACCTTGATGACCAAGAGCAGCTGTAGCTTTAAGTTTAGGGTTGCATAGTATGAATCGTATGTCAATCAATGGACCGTAGTCTGCTACCGTAGATCCCAAGTATGTTCTGAAATTTGATTAAGTGTTGGGAGTAATGACAGAGGTAATCTACGCCCCGTAGAACCATCTACGATCCGTTAATGGGAAACCATAGATGGAAGTCAGGGTTTAAGTTGACCCGACCCACGACTCAAAAATATAAAACCTTCCATTTTTAAATTCATCCCCCACTTCCCTCTTCACCCCAACCGTTAGAGACATTCCCCCCTCCCCAAAATTAGTTAAATTCATAGCTCCCCACTCCCCAACACACCCTTTCAATCTCCCTCTCCCTCTCTATTTATTCTTCTTCTCCCCTTGATTGCCCCCACCATTTCCTTTCCCTGTTTCCCTTCCCCTAAATTCCCCTTTCCATTTAAATCACTACTACGCGGGTTCGGAGTCCTCTTAGTTTGTGGTTACGGGTTCTGCTATTTTTTTCCCAATCTTCCGGCCCTACCAGGTATTACTTGTAGTTTGCACTTTACGTTCAAGTTACAATTGAATGCTTTCCTGGCCTGGGTAGTATTTCTTTATGCATACCGACTGTGATTATTGTTCAAACTACCTATGTGATATTGATGTTGTAGGTGTTGTGATATTTGGTGTGTGGTACGTATGCATTGTTTTTCCATGCTTTCCTGACTTAGGGTTTTCTTTTTGCTCAAATTTTGGTACTGCACTTAAATTGCATATTTGAAGCCTTAAGAATGAAGGAAAAAATGATTATATGTTGTGATTCATGTTCTAAGGGTATTTTCATTATTATACTTGTGCTTGTGGGTATATTTTGTGTGTAAACTGACACTGTTCTTGTCGACGACCATGATCTACGGACCGTAGAGCAACCTACGGACCGTAGGTCTCCTCCCGTCAGTCCATTCTACCCCTTGTAGCCTAAGTTAGTGTTGACGGTTTGATCTACGGACCGTAGGTTCATTGACGAACCGTCCTGGCAGGTCGTCACTTAAACTTCAGAAACTTAAAATTGGACTTCCTCATCTACGGTCCTCACTTCTTTATACGGCCCGTAGGTCCTTCCTGTAGGTACCAAAAATAGTGTTAGTAGGATGATTTTCTTTTCTTTTCTTTTTTGTTTTATTTTCTTGCTTTGCTTTTGCACTGACTCAATACTACTATGGCCTCGCAGGTACCATCCCATCCAAAATCACGCAGCAGTACAAACGGAAGGGTCCTGCTCCGGCCCGGCGTAGACTTCTTATTGATGAGGCCTCCGAGGATGAGCGGAGCGGGTCCGAATACGACCCACCTGTGGGGGCTAGCTCTCCCAAGCCACCTCAGACGACTCGACAACAAACCAGACAGTTGGCCATAGTTCCGGTACTGGAGAGATCGACCTCCGGTGATGAGCGGCCACTTCCCAGTCTGAAGAGGAAGTACAGAGTTTGAGTAGGGGTGGGGATGACACTCCGCTCAGAGCTGCCCCTAGCTCCCAGCCTGCAGCCTAGTCTGAGTCGGGCTCTACCTTTGTGTCGGAGTCTGATTTCGGCTCTGCTTCTAGTTCTGATTCGGGTGATGCTGAACTCGGAGAGAAACACCCAATTCGGGTTGAAGGAGAGCCTAATTTATGGTGTGTTGAGGGCATGTTTCGCATTTACAACGAGGCTATCCGCCAGAATGCCCAGCATAAACACACTAGACAGATCGAGGAAGAGCGGCGCGTACTTACAGGCAACCTCCACACCATTACCCAGATACATGATTTGTTCAAGAGCCATCGCTGTGAGTGGATGGCTGAGAAGCTCAACTGGTACAGTTCCATTATGGTGCGTGAGTTCTATACATATTATGCAGCCACGGTGCTGCAGACTCTGCCTCGGAGGGCAAAGGCACTAGAGCAGCCCCCGCTTCTTTCCACTCTAGTCTGGGACATTCCCGTCGACATATCGGAGGCCACCCTCCACCTTTAATTTATGGCCCATCACATGCTCAGCCCATCAACACGACTGAGTTTGATTACAGAATGCAGCAAGTCCACAGCCGAGCAGTCATGTGTAATATGGAACAGCAGGAGCCTTTGCTTAGGTGAGTGGCAGGTTACAGGTGGGTTCGAGACATGACCCTTCCGATCAAGAAGGCTACAATGAATTTTGCCACAAAGTTTTGGCGGTCCATCGTTCGTACTAGGTTGTGTGGACAACCAATTGACATGGGACCGCGCAGTTATGGTGGCGTGCTTAATGGCTGGGCACGGGATAGATTTTTCTAAGGTAATTATTTTGGATACTCATGAGAGGGCTTTCAGGAAGACGACGATGTTGCCCTTTCCTTGCCTTATCTTCAGGTTGTGTCGCAAGGCGACTGTCCTAGTCTATTTTGGAGATTCCTACATTGAGGTGTCTGAGACCGTGGATATTGGTCTTATCCATGATGACACCAACCCTGTCGCACCGTGCAGGGGTATTTAGGTTGAGCTACTGCCCATGGGCAACGCATTGACCCCTGAGTAGGCTGATGCGGACACTGCTTTGGCTCCTACATCGGAGCCCCAGGGCTCTATTCCCCCATCCACAGCCTCAGCTTACACCACTGGTACACCCCGTGCTCCCACTACTACAGGGGCAGCCATACTTCCCATTGCCAGAGTCAGCCGGTTAGAGGCTCAAATGGCGGCTCTATTACAGCACATCCGGCCTTAGATGCAGAAATCAGTTGAGGAGTCGGAGGCCAGGATCGAGCGGATGGTGGATGCAAAGATACTAGTAGTTAACCGGCGCATTGATTCTTTCGAGAGCCGGATGATGGAGAGGTCCCAGCCTGGGCCGGCGATTGATGTAGTTGCTTTCCAGACGGAGTTAGAGAGTCTCCCGACTGACCTTATAGCCTTGGCTGCTACGGGCATTGATGTTCCGGCACCTACCCCAGAGGTTGATGCTGATGATATAGTGCACACCGCAATATTTGGTACTGAGCAACCTGCTATTGAGCCCTCTCGTGGAGCAGGGAAGCGCGTCCATACTGATGAGGACGTTGAGATAGATCCCGAGGAGGCTAGGCGAGCTCGAAAGATAGAGAGATGGGCACAAGAGGCTGCCCGGCAGCAGTCCATATTAGATGAGAAGATACGGCAAGAGCGCTTGCGGGAGTTGGCAGCAGGAGCTTATGATTTGGGGCTTGCTATTGATGGTGAGCTCCACACCGCTACTGAGGGCACTACTGAGGGTGCCCTGCATGATGATCCCAAGGGTTTTGGGCTACCGGACCCACCAGTTCTTGATTGATCTCCGGTGCTTAGGCGCCACAGGTTTGTCTCACTCGATGTTTTTTATTTTTTCTGTGCATTGAGGGCATTGCACGACCTTGTTATGTGGGGGTGGGATGAACGATTGTGAGATAATGTGAAGTCTAAGTAACTTAAATATACAATCCGTCCTTGGGGTTTTCTTGCCTGTGTTCTTTTTCCCTTAGGAACTTTTTACTTTCTGTTGAACCGGCATATTTAGGATTGTAACTGTGTACAAGTAATCTGGAAATAAAGCATGATGGCATTAGCGCATGAAATTGATATCCCTCGAATCTTAAAAATTTTCTTTGTGCTATGACTATGAACTTAATAAGTTGAATGTGTAGGATCTTTGTATGACATGATTAGTATCGATGTGACACTATAACTTAAGCTATCGCATTAACCAGATTCATTGATGATTCGATAATTACAACAAGGTGCCATGTGAGTGTGAGGCTATTTGAATATTCGTATGGTATGTGCCAATCTAGAACTTGCCCCGTTGGTCTTGCTAATGTAATTTGAACTGAACACTAGAAGATGATCATAGGCCATTGTTGTTACTAAGTCCACTTAAGCCTAAAATGAAATAACCAACTATGTGTAAAATCTTTCCCTTTGATCCAAATGTTTGAGCCTAACGAACACCATTCTTTCTATACACCCAATTCACCTTCCCTGAAAGTATTGTTAAGATTTTTTCTGGACCTGGTCCTTTCTAAGAATATTGTGTACCTTAGCTCATACTAAATGTTTAAGTTGAGGGTGGCTATTATAAAGGAAAGCAAGAAAACAAGGGTATGAATAGAATTTTGTGTAGAACAAATGAAGCAGACGGATTAAGAATGATGAAAATAGTGTGAATCCACAAAAGGAAGTGAAAAGAATAAAAAATTGTAACCAAAAAGAGAAATCAAGTAAAGAAGTCACACTTGAGATGATAAAAATCTTAGGGAAAAGAGTATGAAGCATGAAGATATGAAAAAGTGGTTGAAAAAGAAGGTAACGAGCCAAATGAGATACCAAGAAGGGTCAGGAAAAGTCACTCAATGTCCAAATATACCACACCTAACCCCGAGCCTATGTTAGAAGCTAATAAAGTCCTATAGTGATTCTAGCCGAAAGGTTTGAAAAGCCAAAGTAAAGAAAATAAGGGCAAGCCTATGGTATTGTGCACAGACTGTATTGAATTTGTTCTGAGCATGAGTGAATACTGAATCCCTAATTAAAAAAAAAATTGTGTGAAAAGGGATTTCTTTGTGGTAAGGGCACAAGTTGTGTTATTGAAGAGTTGGTATCTTGGTAAATTGTTGTATGTGTATGTAAATGTGTCTATTGGTATGTCGATGGCATGTATTGATCCGCATGAGTTAGCTTGTTGGGTTTATAATGAAATTGCACTAAATTGAGATTAAATAAGGAGGAGGAAGATTGAGGTAAATGTTGCGTGATTGCTTGTAGTCTGGGTTGCTTATATACATGTGACGTTTAGAGTTTGTTGTGTCACTTGAGGACAAGCAATAATTTTAAGTTGACGGTGAAGATGTACCGTAAACTTACGGTACTTTTGATGCATTAAACTTAGGATTCTTGCATGTTTCTTAGGCATTAGGTAGTAAATATGATGGTGTATGTTGTGAATTTTACAGGAAACAGGCTTTTTGGAGCAGTTGGGGAGAAATATGTTGCAGCAGTAAGATTTTGGTGATATACGAGATAATCTACGGGCTATCAATGCTTTGACGAGTCGTAAGTGGGAGTCGTAGGTTCAGTTGCCTGAAGATTTGGCCAAGTATGGAACGACGGACCAGGATGACGAGTCATAGTTCCTGCTACGAACCATAGATGACCAACCACAGAAAACTTCAGAGAGGGTTACCTGCAGAACTTGGTTGACGGAAGAGCAGGACAGGTCGCACAAAGATCTACGAGTCGTAAATCATGCCCGTAGAAAGGAACCCTCAGGAATTTTACTAATTGCTGGATGACGGTGGGAACCTACGAGCCGTAGGTCTCAAACCGTAGATGACTCTGCCCATGCCGAATAACCTTAGATTTTCTTTTCCTAATTTAATTAGGACTTATTTTCTATAAATACCTCATGTAAATTTCGTTTTGGAGGTTGTTGAACTATTTTGGAATTTTTAGCTTTGACTTTGGGAATTATTTTACAGCTTTTGTGGAAATCAATTCTTGAAGTTTGGGATTATAAAGTTTGATTTTATTTTTCAATTCAAGATTGTGGAATTCATCTATCATCATTGTAAGTTCATGATTTATTATTCAAACCCAAATATGAATTGTGAACCCTCAAGCATGAGTAGCTAAATCCACAACTAGGGTTGTGGGAACCATGAGTAATTAATGAAAGTAAAACTAATAATTTTGTAATTCTTAAAAGTGTTTATGCATGTATTTGTTAATCTCTGCATTTAGAATGTTTTTTAACGGTGCGCAACGTTAGAACCTGCCTCATTCCTACTTGCCAGACCAAGGAAGTAATGAATGAGAAAGAGATTGAACAATGAAGATTTAGCATTGATTTAGTCCGCTATCTAATAGCCCAAACTAATAAGCTGTGGCTTAATCTGGGTCAAAGGTAAGGGTTAGTAAATTGACACACGTAGACGGACCAAGTTGCGTAGTGAAATTCTCTATTTGGAGGACCAATCACTTAGGGATACCTAACTTATCGACTATGTATGTTAAACACTAGATAGAGTTACCATTGTCAGGATTACTGAGTTAAGAGCTTGTGAGGAACACATATGCCCTAGTTTCATTCTCGTATTGATATCACAAACTGCAAAATTCCTGCTATTTGTTTACTTGTTTTGTTACACATCAAGCAATTATAATTTTAGTTTATTTTATTTCCCCCTTTTTTTTAGAGATAATTTGACTAAACATACAACTAACTGCAAATTAAGCCTAAGTCTAATCCATATTCCTCGTGGATCGACCCTAACCTTTGTTAGGTTCTTTATTTGACAGCGACCGCTTATACTTCTTTAGGGAGGTGTAATTTGGGCGTATCATAGAATCTAGACAAGATTAGAGGTCAAAGCATATATGAAAACAAGCACAAAAGCGCACCGAAAGTAAATCTAAGTACCGCTAAACTAAACTTAACTGGACCCCCATAAGCCCAAGAGGTACACTCGTGCACAAGTTTAAATAAAACCCGAACGGACCTCCATAAGCCCGAAAGGTACATAGTATAGCAAAGCCTACAAGACCGAAGGGTAAACAACATCTAAATCGAAAAACTAGTCAACTCCCAGCCTAGCTAGCAAGATTGACAATCAACTTAGGCTGCCCAGCTATCCAGCTACTCCCAGGGCCATCAGCCGCCCAGCTCGCAAGAGTGTCCGGGGGCGTATCAACTCCGTAAAAGGTCTCAGACATCCAGGCCACCCAGCCACTCCCAGGGGCGTCAGCCACCCAATTAGCAAGAGTGCTCGGGGGTGTATCAACACCAAAGAGGATCTCAAGTAGGCTCCAAGCCATCGTGGATTGACGTCCACTCCCAATGATATCACAAAAGGCTCGAAGCCAGAAGCACTCCAATCCCGAGGGAGCACCATTTTCGGTAACGCATCGGAGCTGCAAAAATAGGGAGAGGAGACAGAAAGGTGAACAAGCAGCGCAAAGGCCTAAGCTAAGGCTCACATTGTCAGACCCAACTCTGATATCCCAGTCTACAAGGACCTAGTCTATCCGAAACGACATCGGAGACATACCATAGTCACAAGGAGCATGGGTCTAGGGCAACACTAGTCTATCCTAGACTAAGGCCAAAACATGCCCCAAAAATAAGTAAGCAACGAAGAAAATCACATAGTATGCTACAACACACATACAACCCCCTATCAGCATGGTATTACCCTTGAAACAGAGATAATTAACCCTAAATCATGGTTTATAAGCAGAAAAGTAGATATAACTAGGTACCCGCCCCGAATTCACCCTAATCATCATGGATTTACACATTAATGCTCAATCTAATAAGAAATGAAGCCATAACCTACCTAGAAGTCGATCGTGTGCGCTTCAAATCACGTCACTGGAGCCTTCCCCTTCCTCAGAGCCTCAGAATACTGCCACACTGCCAAGAATAGAATCACAACCTCAGCACGGTCGTTTAGAAACTAAAATTACTAAAATCAGAGACGGATCAATTTCGGAGTAAAAATTGGAAATATGGGACCCGCTTTGTTAATTCCGGAATTGACTCCGTGAAGAGGTCCTAAACACCTCCCCGAACTTGTGGCCAAAACGGAGCACAATTTGTGGCTCGGAACAGCAGGAGGCAACCATGCAAGAATTTCATCGATAAGAGTTACGAAATACAACACGGTAGCAATTTCAACAATGAATTTACCTCAAACAAAGCTTCCCCGACACTCTCCGATCAACCACCCACGTAGCCGCAACACTTCCGTACACACCGGACTTCGAATCACCCAATTCCGACTTATATCAAGAGAAAAATTGCAATTTGGAACTGTTCCCTTAAATTTGATCGCGTCTAGCTTTTATTTAAAAGACCATATGCATCAGACCTTCGCGAACGTGGCTACAGTAGCCCGCGAACGCAGAGGATAAGGTCCTAGACCTCCGTAAATGCGTAGACCCACCCGCAAATGCGGAGAAGAGAAATCCAGACCTCCGTGAACACGGAGAAGAGGAAGGCAGAGCTCCGCGATCGCGCCTCCCTAGCCCGCGAACGCGAAGGGATCAGTTACTGCATCAGCTGAGTTTTAGGATTTGCCAATTCTCCGATTGGGTGCTCGGGATTCGTTCGGAAACCCGTGCGTGCAAACGAGATATGCTGCCCCACCAAATTCGACGTTCCGGACTCAATGGTACAGTCGAAATTCCCAAACAAGGTCATCTTGACAAAAAGTGAGTCCCACACCCAAATGCCATTTTTAGCCAATTTCCACAAAGAGCCTCGGAATTAGACCGAAAACCCCGGGAAGCGCACGAAGGGTCGTTCTAGACCAAATTTGGGATTCAAGAACTAACTGCGCTGACGAAAATCTCATTCTAGCGTAGTTTCCAAGAATGTTGACCAAAGTCAACCTAAGGCCAAATTTCAAAGGCTAAAGCGCCAAATGGCCCAAAGTCGCACTAAAAGCCTCGGGACTCGTGCCAACCATGCTACTAGCCTAATTTGGCCATTCCGGAGATGGTGGAACCGTCAGAATTCCGTTCTGAGGTCATTTACCTAAGGTTATAACCGAAATCAGCTTTTCAAGTTTCAAAAACTCCAAAACAATAAAACTCGCATAAAAACCAAACAAACGACCAGGTGACCGAACTATCAGTTCCAGCAAATCATAAATCACTTGGGGTCACTATAGGAACGCTCTAAACGACGGAAAGAAGGCATTAACTCGAAAATGACCTGAAGGGTCATTTTAATAAGTTTGTAACTTTTTTATGTTATCAATTTTTTTATACCGAATGATTTGTTTTGCATGTAAATAAATAGATTATTACACGTTATTTAATGATAAATTATATTTATCCCTTACAAAAATAAAATTGTATTAGACGCCGACTTAGTAAATATTTCTTTCATTTTCATTTTACTTGGTCCATATTGACTTGACATAAGTCATAAGAAAATATTTATTAGAAATTTATTTTATTATATTAATTTTATTAATTATGCATTGAAAATTAAATTTGACTATTAGTATTTTATATAATTACTTAATCATAAAGTCAATATTAGGTAAAATAATAAATTTCTCTCAATTTTCTTAAATAAAAAAATATTTTAGTATAAGAACCAAATTTAAAATATATAATATTTATAAATATAAATTACCATTTTTTAAATTGCCTAATTATATTAAATTTAAACAGTGATAAAATTTTGGGTTTTCAAATGGAAGGTTTATCGACAATAACATGTATATTATCTAACTAATTTATTATATATTCAAAGTAGCTCAAAATGTTTTCCCCCATACATTTTCCCCTTCTTTGTTCTTTTTTTTAATTGTATTTTTCTTTAACATTATATATAAGAGGTAAGAAGTTAAAACTCTATTCCAACTCAAATTTCATATTAATTCATTAAAAGAAGATATTTTTGTTACTCTTCCTTGTCCTTGATTGTTTAAAACACAATACATATTTTTCTTCTAAGCTATATATTTAAATTGAGAAACGTATTTTGAACCATCAAAATATTCTTTTTTTCCCCTATATTTGTTTTCTCTCTTTCTCAGTTTTCTTTTCTTTCTTTCTTTGTTTTGTTTGTTTGCTATTTTTTAATTTTTTAATTTTAAAAAAATTAAAATTACTATTATTTTTTATTTATTATTATTATTATTATTATTATTATTATTATTATTATTATTATTATTAGTATTATTATTATTATTATTATTATTATTATTATTATTATTATTATTATTATAATTATAATTATTATTATTATTTTTATATTATTATTATTATTATTATTATTATTATTATTATTGTTGTTGTTGTTGTTCTTGTTGTTGTAGTTGATGTTGTTGTTGTCATTATTAGTATAATTATTATAATTATTATTATTATTATTATTAATAATAATAATAGTAATAATAATAATAATAATGTCACGATCCGATTCCTCGAGTCATGATGGCGCCTACTTTAACCCACCAGTAGGCAAGCCAACCCGTATCCCAGAACCTTCAAGTAATGGGATTGAGGGCAGAAACTAAACTCAAACTAAATGGTAAGACAAATAACAGAATCACAGAAGAGGAATCGGAAGCAAGCCAAACATATATACGAATAAAAGACCCCTCCCAGAACCTGGAAGTCACATGTACAAAGCTACTAACAAAATGAGTACTAGTCCCAAAAGTGGACCACAGAAACAAGACTGTCTCAAAAAGCAAAAGAAAAGTCTATATATATATATACACAGAAGGAGGCGGGTAACCCCAGAATGTTGTGCGCTCACCCTCACCTTCGAATCTGACCGCAGCTGGCTCGATATCAACGCTGGCAGTTGGTGCTCAGACCTGCATCCACGAAAATAGATGCAGAGTGTAGCATGAGTACCAACACAACAGGTACCCAGTAGGCATCATAGGCCAACTAAGCAAGAAAAAACAAAAGCAATACGAAATGCAAGAATACAAACTACAACCAGAAACCGGACAGAGAAATCTAATAGGTCTGCACACGAGTGTACTAGCACATAAAGATAAGGAGAACAAGAACTAAATCAACCGGGTTCCCATAAACCCGACGGGTACACTCGTGCGTAAGCTAAAGGTAAAACCTGAGCGGACCCCCATAAGCCCGACAGGTACACAGAATAATTAGCAATGATATAAGAGAATCCGACGAAGTACCCAAGATTTCCACAACCACCCTCGAACTTGAACTGACTTAACCCATATGCATGAAGTTTTCCCCGAAATGAAGATAATAGAATCAAGGCCTCGAATCGGCCATATTAGAACTTGGGCCTCGAACCCATAACAATAAAACCTGGGCCTCGAACCCAAATCAATAAAACCTAGGCCCTGAACCCAATAACAATAAAACCTGGGCCTCGAACCCAATAATGATAAAACCTGGGCCGCGAACCCAATAATGATAAAACCGGGGCCTCGAACCCAATAATGATAAAACCTGGGCCTCGAACCCAATAAAGATAAAACCTGGGCCTCGAACCCAATAAGGATAAAATCTTGGCCTCGAACCCAATACATAAGTCTCAAGTTGGAAATAACAACCACGAACCGTATAACATCAGCCTCGGACTGGAAATAACGGCCTCAAACCGTACATAATCACCACAACCAAACATAATGGCAAGACAAGTCACCGTGAGACGCCGCCCACCCAAAGGTGTCAACAGAAGACTCCCAGCCTAGCACAACTCAATCTCGAACCGTCACGATAGAATAACCTTCCGGTAGCACCCCAGAACCGCAGAGGTAGGGAGAGAGAGGACAGAAGGTCTGATAAGCAATGAATTTTCCTAAACTAAGGCCCATACTATCAGACTCAAGTCTGCTATATCAGTCTACAAGGAGCTAAGCCGGTCGAAGCGACGTCGGGGAGATTTCAAGGCCCAATGGCACAAAAAGTACGCAAGTCTATGGCAAACACTAGCCTAAGCCTAGACTAAGGCCAAACATGCTTTCAATAATATACACAAGCCATACAAAGGCACACCACAAGATACAGATAATCAACAGCAGCAACCAACAAGCTTCAACTACCCGAAAAACCCACAATAAACCTAAGACATGGATTCTAGGAATTTAACATGATCAATCCCCAATTCAACCCTGAATTCATACAAATCAACCTGCAATCACCAAATCATGCTCAGTCTAAGGAGAGGAAGTCGTGACCTACCTGGAAGCCGACCACGTGAGCTCCAAATCACGTTATCGGAGCTTTCCCCTTCCGCGCAACCTCAGAATGCTGCCTCGCAGCCAAGAATAGAATCACCCTCAGCATGGTCATTTTGACACTAAAATTACTAAAATCAGAGATGGACCAATTTCGAAGTAAAAAATGGGAATGTGGGACCCGCTCTGATAAATTTCAGAAATGCCTCCGTGAAGAGGTCCAAAACACCTCCCCGAACTTGTGTTCCAACATGGAACACAATTCGGGGCTAGAAAATCCAAAACGAGCATCATGCAAAAATTCCCACAATTGCTCAATTAAGAACTTTGGATAGCCAAATCTTACGCAAATTTACCTCAAACGAAGCCTCCATGACACCTTCCAATCAATCACCCACGAAGACACAACAATTTCAAACCCACAGGACTTGGAATCACTCAATTCCGACTTAAATTGAGAGAGAAATAACCACTTGAAATATTACACCCAAGGTTGATCGCGTCTGGCCTTTAAATAAAGGACCAAACGGATCTGACCTTCGCGAACGCGGCTACAGTAGCCCGCGAATGCAGAGGAAAAGGTCTCGGACCTCCACGAACGCGGAGAAGAGAAACCCAGACCTCCGTGAATGTGGAGACCTTCCTGCAAACGCGGAGAGAAGGAAGGCAGAGCTCCGCAAACGCGACCTCAGGCCCACGAACGCAAAGAAGGAGAAGGCCTGCAACATCAGCTTCTGCACCAGCTGAGTTTTGGAGGTTGCCAAATCTCCAACGGGTTGCTCGGGATTCTATCAGGACCCCATGCACGCAAACGAGATATGCTACCCCACCAAATTCGATGTTCTAGACTCAATGGCGTACTCAAAATTTCCATACGAGGTCATTTTGATAAAAAATGGGTCCTACACCCAAATGTCACTTTTAACCAAATTCCACAACAGGCCTCGAAATTAGCCCAGAAGCCTCGGGAAGCATACAAAGGGTCATTCTAGAAAAAACTCGACATTCCGGATCTAATCGCGCTGACCGAATTTTCATCCGAATGTGTTTTCCAAGAATGTTGACCAAAGTCAACCTAAGACCAAATTTCAAAAGCTAAAGCGTCAAGTGGCCCAAAGTCGCACCGAAAACCTCGGGACTCGTGCCAGTCATGCTACTAGCCTAATTTGACCATTTCGAAGCAGATGGAACCGTTAGAATTCCGTTCTGAGGTCTTTTACCTGAGGTTATGGCTGAAAAAAACTTTTCAAGTTTCAAAAGCTCCAAAACACTAAAACTCGCATAAAAACCAAACAAACAACCAGGTGACCGAACTGTCAGTCCCAACAAGTCATAAGTGACTTGGGGTCACTATAGGAATGCTCTAAACATAAAAATGAATGTATTACTCAAAAATGACCTAGAGGGTCATTACAACATCCATTACTAAAAGAACTTTCGTCCACGAAAGTAAAAGTCAGGAAGTACCTGAAGGCTCAAATAAGCTGGGAAACTGCTCCCGCATCTCTTACTCGGTCTCCTAGGTAGCCTTCTCAACTGGACAATGCCTCCAACGAAACTTAACCACAGGAATGGCTCTGGATCACAACTGCCTCACATCTCTGTCTGAGATGGCAACTGGCTCCTCAATATAGGTCAGACGATCATCCAACTCAACCGCATCATCTGGAGCACATGGAACTCATCTAGAACATACCAGCGTAGCATTAATACATGGAAAACTGGATGAATAGCTGAGAATGTTGAAGGTAAGGCTAACTCATAGGCCACATCACCAACTGTCTTCAAAATCTCAAAAGGCATGATATATCTGGGGCTAAGCTTGCCCCGCCTCCCAAATCTCATCACGCCCTTCATGGGCGATACTCGGAGGAATACTCTGTCACCAACGGCAAATCTCAACGGTCGACACCTACGATCCACATAACTCTGGCGTCTATTCTGAGCCGTTTTGAGCCTGTCCTGAATCACTCTCACATGATCTAAGGCCTCCTGAAGCAAGTCTATACCAAGCGGCCTAGGCTCCGTAGACTCAAACGAACCAACTATAGAGTGAAAACACCTACCATATAAAGCCTCAAACAGGGCCATCTGAATACTACAGTGGTAGCTGTTGTTGTATGCAAATTCCACCAACAGCAAGAACTGGTCCCACTGACCCCTAAAATCTCTAACACAGGCCCGCTACATTTCCTCAAGGACCTGAATGGTACGCTCTGATTGGCCATCAGTCTGCGGGTGAAATACTGTGCTAAGGTCGACACAAGTGCCCAACTCCTCCCAAAAAGCCCTCCAGAAGCTCGAAGTGAACTGTGAACCCCGGTCTGAGATCATAGAAACAGGCGCACACTGAAGACAAACCACCTCCCAAATGTAGATATGAACCAACCTCACGGCACTAAAAGAAGTATGAACGGGAAAGAAGTGTGCTGACTTGGTCAATCGATCCACGATGACCCAGATGCTGTCAACACCTCTAGAAGTCTGAGGCAAGCCCACAATGAAATCCATGGTCATACGCTCCCACATCCACTCCGGAATGGGTAATCTCTACAGCTCACCACCAGGTCTCAAATGCTCGGCCATACCTACTGGCAATACCGGCAACAAGATACATAGTCTGAGATGTCTTTCCTCATATCGCTCCACCAGTAATGCTGCCTCAAATCAAGATACATCTTAGCGGTACCCGAATGGATGGAATATCTGGAATCATGGGCCTCGCTAAGGATCAGCCGAATCAAACCCCCAAGTCTCGAAGCACACAACCAGCCGGCAAACCTTAAGACCCCATCCGAATCTAAAGTAGCCTGTCCGACATAGCCTGCCAATACACTATCTCTGAGTGCCACCAAGGATTCATCCTCGAACTGTCGACCACAAATCTGATCTAGCAGAGATGACTGAACTCCCACATAGGCTAACACCCGTCTGCCATCAAAAAATATCAAGTTGGATCATCTGGTTGGCTAAGGACTTGATGTCCAAAGCCTAAGGTCACTCCAAAAAAGAAAGGAAGGCTAGACTACCCATACTCACTGCCTTTCGGCTCAAGGTGTCTGCTACTACATTCTCCTTGCCCGAATGGTAGAGAATAGAGAGGTCATAGTCCTTCAGGAGCTCAATCCAACGACGCTGCCTCGAATTAAGGCCCCTCTGGCTCATAATGTACTGAAGGCTCCTGTGATCAGTGTAGATCTCACAACGGACTCCATACAAGTAGTGCCTACAAATCTTAAGCGTGAAAACTACCACGGCCAACTCTAAGTCATGAGTGGGGTAGTTGCACTGATGCAGCTTAAGCTGCCTCGACGCATAAGCAATAACCTGGCCCCGCTGCATCAATACACAACCCAAACCAACGCCGAATGCGTCACAATAAACCATGAAGCCCTCGCCCTCAACTGGAAGAGTCAATATAGGAGCAGTGGTAAGCAACTTCTTGAGCCTCAGAAAGCTCCTCTCACACTTCTTCGATCACTCGAAGGGAACATTCGAGCGAGTCAACCGAGTCAAAAGTGCCGCTATAGTAGAAAAGCCCTCAACAAAATGCCTATAGTACCCTGCCAATCCGACGAAGCTACGAATCTCAGTCATAGAGGTGGGTCTAGCCCAATCACGAATAGCCTCAATCTTTATCGGATCCATCATAATGCCATCCTTGGACACCAAGTGCCCCAAGAATGCAATAGACTCAAGCCAAAACTCGCACTTTGAGAACTATTATTACTATTATTATTATTATTACTATTATTATTATTATTATTATTATTATTATTACTATTATTACTATTATTATTATTATTATTATTATTATTATTATTATTATTATTATTATTATTACTATTATTATTATTATTATTATTATTATTACTATTATTATTATTATTATTATTACTATTATTATTATTATTATTATTATTATTATTATTATTACTATTATTATTACTATTATTATTATTATTATTATTACTATTATTATTATTATTATTTATTTATTATTATATTATTATTATTATTATTATTATTATTATTATTATTACTATTATTATTATTATTATTATTATTATTATTATTATTACTATAACTATTACTATTATTATTATTATTATTATTATTATTATTATTACTATTACTATTTCTATTACTATTATTATTATTACTATTATTATTATTATAATAATAGTTATTATTATATTTATTAATATTATTATTATCATCATTAATATCATCATTATTATTATCATTATTATTATCATTATTATTATTATTATTAATTATTATTATTATTATTATTATTATTAATTATTATTATTATTATTATTATTATTATTATTATTATTATTATTATTATTATTATTCTTATTATTATTATTCTTATTATTCTTATTGTTCTTATTATTCTTATTGTTATTATTATTATTATTATATTATTATATTATTATATTATTATTATTATTATTATTATTATTATTATTATTATTATTATTATTATTATTATTATTATATTATTATTATTATTATTATTATTATTATTATTATTATTATTATTATTATTATTATTATTATTATTATTATTATTATGATCATCATTATTATATCAATTTTTATATTATATTATTATTA